>CAUYRH010040149.1:0-53441 GCA_963574655.1 Perodicticus potto | reverse complement strand
ATCCTATAATTCCTTTACTAGGTATATATCCAGAAGACCAAAAATCACACCACAATAAAGATATCTGTACCAGAATGTTTATTGCAGCCCAATTCATAATTGCTAATTTGTGGAAGAAGCCCAAGTGCCCATCGACCCACGAATGGATTAATGAATTGTGGTACATGTATACCACGGAATACTATTCAGCCTTAAAGAAAGATGGAGACTTTACGTCTTTCATGTTTACATGAATGGAGCTGGAACATATTTTTCTTAGCAAAGTATCTCAAGAATGGGAAAAAAAGTATCCAATGTACTCAGCCCTACTATGAAGCTAATCTATAGCTTTCATATGAAGGCTAAAACCCAGTTATAGCACAAGAAATGGGGAAAGGGGCAATGGAGGAGAGGGGAGGGGGGAGGATGGGTAGAGGGGGGTAATTGGTGAGATCATGCTTATGGTGTATCTTAGAAGGGTACAGGTGAAAATTACTAAATGCAGAATATAAATGTCTTCATATAGTAACTAAAAGGCCATGAAGGCTATGTTAAATAGTTCAATGAAAATATTTCAGATTGGCTCAGCGCATGTGGCTCAATGGGCTAAGGCGCCAGCCACGTACACCTGAACTTGCAGGTTCGAATCCAGCCCGGACCCACCAAAACAACGATGACGGCTGCAACCAAAAAATGGCTGGGTGTTGTGGTGGGCGCCTGTAGTCCCAACTACTTGGGAGGCAGAGGCAAGAGACTTGCTTGGGCCCAGGAACTGGAGGTTGCTGTGAGCTGTGATGTCACGGCACTCTATCTAGGGTGACAGCTTGAGGCTCTGTCTCAAAAAAAAAAAAAAAAAAGGAAAATATTTTAGATCGTATGTGAAGTCAGCACATTGTGCCCCATGATTGCACCAATGTACACAATTATGATTTAATAAGAGAAAAAAAATGGGTTATCTAATACTTCCACTTAGGAGGATACAAAGGGAGCCATTCATTTCAAACATACTGGACTAGGATCACCTATAATTCCATGAGTTTCTGCCTATATGGATTACTTTCCTCCCCCTCAACAACTTGCAGTTTTCTCTACACAAGGCCAAGCATCTTGGTGATGAATGGGAGATTCCATCAACCTCCCAGATGATTTGTTCACATGGTGAGCAGCAGCAAGTATCTGAACTGTCAGCTGAACCTGCACAGCTCCATCTTGTTGCCGGTTGCTATGTAGGCATAGCCCCTGACTAAATAAACAAAACCTTATTAATTATCTGAAGAAAAAAAGAAAGACAAAGATAGACACTGATAAAAGGAATGATGCAAAAGAAGACATTTTAATTTTAAATATTTATGCACCCAACATAAATGCTCCCAAACCCAGCAGAAAAAAAAGGAATAACTAAAATTAAATCAGAGATTAATGAAATTTAAAACAAAAGAATCATTCAGAAAATTAATAAAATGAAAACTTGGTTTTTGGAAGAAAATTAAATTGATAAATGTTTGGACAGGTTAACTAGAACCAGAAAAGTAAAATCTCTAATATCCTCAACTAGAAATGGGAGAGGGGAAATAACAACAGATGTCACAGAGATACAAAATATCATCTCTGAGTACTATAAGAAACTCTATGCCCAGAAATTTGACAAGGTGGAGGAAATTTAACAATAGCTGGAATCACACCCTCTCCCTAGATTTAATCAAGAAGAAATAGATCTCTTGAACAGACCAATTACAAGAACTGAGATCAAAGGCACAAGAAAAGATCTTCCACAAGCTAATATGACCTTTTTGGAAAGAAGTTTAGAGAATACTCAAGAAGCTGAAAGTAGACCTACCATTTAATCCTGTAATTCCTCTACTAGGTATACACAGATGGTCAAAAATTATTTTACAATAAAGACATTTGCTCCAGAATGTTTATTGCAGCCCAATTCATAATTGCCAAGATATGGAAACAGCCCAAGTACCCATTGACCCATTAATGAATTAACAATTTGTGGTATATATACACCATGGAATACTATGCAGCCATTACAAAATATGGAGACTTCACATTTATGTTTACCTGGATGGAGCTAGAACATATTCTTCTTAGTAAAGTATCTCAAGAATGGAAAAAAAAAAAAAAGTATCCAATGTACTCAATACTACTATGAAATCAATACATAAACACCTACACATTCATACGAATGGTAAAACATAACTACAGTCCAGAAAGTAGAAGGGAATAGGAGAGAGAGGGAAGCAGAGAGGGAAGTGGGAGGTGGGAGGGTATTTTGGGGGACCTCACAAAATGTGCATGATGCAATGGTACATTTCAAAACTATTAAGAAAAGAATATGATTGTGATGGATGTGTTAATCAGTTAAATGTAAGCATTTCACATTGTATATCAAATCAGTACAAAGACCCCCATGAAAGCATCAATGTACACAGTTATGATTTAATAAAAACAAAAACAATAAAAATAAATAAGAAGAAAATGTCTCTAATAGCATAACTATAAAATATGTCTGTGAATTAACTAAAAGGAAAGTAATAGTTAAGAACAAAATTTAAAAAAAGAAAAACAAAAAGTCTCCCAACAAAAAAAATGCCCTGGCTTCACACCAGAATTCTATCAAACCTTCAAAGAAGAACTTACACCCATAATGCAGAAATTATTCCAAAAAATTAGGAAGCAACAAATCTTCCCCAACAAGTTCTACAAAGCAAATATCATCTTAAACAAAACCAGGAAAAGACCCAACTAAAAAGGAGAATGTCAGACCAATTTCAATAATGAATATAGATGCAAAAATTCTCAATAAAATCCTAGCCAATAGATTTTAGTTACATATTTAAAAAAATCATTCATCATGATCAAGTAGGTTTCATCCCATGGATGCAAGGCTGGTATAACATATGCAAGTCCATAAACATAATTCAACATATTAATAGAAGCAAAAACAAAGAAATGGATGCACAAAAACATTCCATAAAATTCAGCATCCTTTTCTAATTAGAACACGTAATAATGTAGACATATGTGGCACATTTCTGATCTGATCAAAGCCATCTACCATAAACCCACAACTAATATCATACTGAATGGAGTAAAACTGAAAATTTTTCCACTTAGAACTAAAACCAGACAAGGTTGTCCTCTCTCACCAATACTATTCAACATAGTGCTGGAAGTTCTAGCCAATACAATCAGGCAAAAGAAAGAAACAAAGGGCATCCAAATGGAGGCAGAGAAGGCCAAACTCTCGCTCTTTGCTGACTCGAGGATCTTATATCTAGAGAACCCCAAAGACTCAATCAGAAAACTCCTGGAAGTGATCAAAAAATACAGCAATGACTCAGGGTATAAAATCAATGTCCACAAATCAGTAGCCTTTGTATATGCCAATAATAGCCAAAGATGAGAAACTAATCCAGGACACCATTCCCTTCACAGTAACTTCAAAGAAAATGAAATACCTAGGAGTCTACATAATAAAGAGGGGAAGGACCGCTACAAAGAAAAGTACAAAACCCTAAGAAAAGAAATAGCAGGAGAAATTAACAAATGGAAGAATCTACATTGTTAACATATCTCTACTACTCAAAGCAATCTATAAATTCTATGCAATCACCATTAAGATACCATCTTCATACTTTCAAAATTTGGAAAAAATAATTCTTCATTTTGTATGGACCCAGAGGAAGCCCCAGAATAGCCAAGGCAATTCTTACTAATAAAAACAATGCCAGGGGCATCACTCTACCAGACTTTCAGCTGTACTACAAGGCCATAATGATCAAAATAGCATGATATTGGCACAAAAATAGAGACGCTGACATTTGGAATCAAACAGAAAACCATGAGATGAAATTAACATCTTACAGCCACCTAATGTTTGATAAAGCAAACAAGAATGAACACTGAGGAAAAGAATCCCTATTCAATAAAAGGTGTTGGGGGAACTAAATAACCACATGTAAAAGACTGAAACTGGACACACACATCTCACCACTTACAAAAATTGATTCAAGATGGATTAAAGATTTAAATCTAAGGCATGAGACAATAAAAATCCTTGAAGAAAGTGTGATGCAAATTTGAAGATATCAGCCTGGGGAAAGAGGTAATGAAGAAGACTTTTGTGGCAATTTCAACAACAAAAAAAATAAACAAGTGTCACTTAAACTCAAAAGCTTCTGTATAGCTAAGTAGAAAACAACCAAAGCAAACAGACAGCCTTTAAAACAGAAAAGATATTTGTATATTGTAAATTAGACAAAAGATTGATAACTAGGATCTACAGAGAACTCAAATCAATCAACAATAAAGACCCAAGAATCCCATATATCACTGGGCAAGAGACATGAATAGAACCATCTCTAAATAAGACAGATGAATGGCTAACAAACATGAAAAATGCCTGTAGTTCCCCCTAATCATCAGAGAAATGCAAATCAAAACTACTTTGAGATATCACCTAACTCTAGTGAGAATGGTCCACATCACAAAGTCTCAAAGTTGCAGATGCTGGCATGGATGTGGAGAGAAGGGAACACTTTTACACTGCTGGTGGGACTGCAAACTAAAACAAACTTTTTGGAAGGAAGTCTGAAGAATCCTCAAAGAATTTAAATTAGACCTACCATTTGATCTTGCAATCCACTGGGCATCTACCCAGAAGAAAAAAAAAAAATTCTTTTAACATAAGGACATTTGCACTAGACTGCTTTTCACAGCTCAATTTGCAATTGCCAAAATTTGGAAACAGCATTTGTGGTATATGTATACCATGGAATGCTATTCATCCACTAAAAAAGATAGAGACTTTATTTATATTTATTTATTTATTTATTTATTTATTTATTTATTTATTTATTTATTTATTTATTTTTGAGACAGAGTCTCACTTTGTCGCCTCACTAGAGTGCTGTGGCATCACAGCTCATAGCAACCTCCAACTCTTGGGTGTAAGGGATTCTCTTGTCTCAGCCTCCCAAGTAGCTGGGACTACAGGCACCTACCATAATGCCTGGCTATTTTTTGTTGCAGTTGTCATTATTGTTTAGCTAGCCCAGACCAGGTTCAAACCTGCCAACCTTGGTGTATGTGGCTGGTGCTGTAACCACTGTGTTACATAGAGACTTTATATCTTTTGTAATAACCTGGATGGAGGTGGAACATATTCTTCTTAGTGAAGCATTACAAGAATGGAGAAGCAGGAATGCAATGTACTCAACTGTAATATGAAGGCAGTAGTTGAGGTAATACAAGGGGGGTAGGGGAATGAGCAAGTGGGGAGAGAGGAGGAGGGTGGGGTTGGTAGGTCACAGTGTATAGCACACCTCTTGGGTATGGGACACAATTATAAGAGGGACTTTATCTAACAAATGCAATCAGTATAACCTAATTCTTTGTATTCTCAATGAATCCCAAACAATAAAAAATAAATAAAAAAGAAAATTAACAAAACAAAAAGTTAGTTCTTCAAAAAGATAAGTAAAATCAATAAAACTTTGGCCACATTAACTAGAAACAGAAAAGTAAAATCTCTAATAACCTCAATCCAAAACAAAATGAGGGAAAGAACAATAGATAACACAGATATACAAGATATTATCTCTGCTTACTACAAGAAACTCTATGCCCAGAAATTTGACAATGTAGAGGAAATATACCAATAGCTGGAATCACACCATCTCCTTAGATTTAACCAAGAAGTAATACATCTCTTGAACAGAATAATATCAAGAACTGAGATCTAAGAAACAATAAAAATTTTCCAACCACAACAAAACCTAGACCAGATGGCTTCTGTCAAGCCTTCAAAGAAGAGCTTGTATTTATAGTGTAGAAACTATTCTAAAACATTGAGAAGGAAGAAACCTTCCCCAACACATTGTACGAAGCAAACATCACCCTGATGCCAAACCAGGAAAGAACCCACCTACAAAGGAGAACTACATACCAATTTCACCAATGAATATACATTCAAAAATACTCAATAAAATATTAGCTAATAGATTATAGATACACACTCAAAAAGTTATACATCACAACCAAGTAGGCTTGATCCCAAAGATGCAAGGCTGATTTAACATACAAAAACCCATACATGTAATTCACCACATCAGTAGAAGCAAAAACAAAGACCATATATTCCCTTCAATAAATGCAGAAAAAGCATTTAATAAAATTGAGCATCGTTTTCTAATAAGACCATTTCAAAATATAGACAGAGGTGGTCCATTTCTTTTCTTTTCTTTTTTTCTTTATTAAATCATAGCTGTGTACATTAGCGCAATTATGGGGTACAATGTGCTGGCTTCATATACGATCTGAAGTATTTTCATGATGCTATTTAACATAACCTTCATGGCATTTTCTTAGTTATTATATGAAGACATTTGTATTCTGCATTTAGTAAGTTTCATCTGTACCCTTCTAAGATGCACCATAGGTGTGATCCCACCAATTACCCTCCCTCCACCCATCCTCCCCCTCCCCTCCCCTCCTGTGCCAAAACCCACATTATAATAAAGATATCTGTACCAGAATGTTTATTGCAGCCCAATTCATAATTGCTAAGTCATGGAAGAAGCCCAAGTACCCATCGATCTACAAATGGATTAATAAATTGTGGTACATGTATACCATGGAATATTATGCAGCCTTAAAGAAAGATGGAGACTTTACCCATTTCTTAAGCTGATTGACACCATCTACAAAAAACCCACAGCTAATATCATACAGAGGCAGTAAAACTGAAAGCTTTTCCACTTAGAACTGAAACCAGGCAAAGATGTCTTCTATAGCCACTACTATTCAACACAGTGCAGGGAGTTCTAGCCAAAGCAATCAGGAAAAAGGAGGATTTGAAAGGCATCCAAATGGGGGAAGAAGAGGCCAAACTCTTTCTCTTTACCAATGATATGATCTTATACTTAGAGAACCACAAAAACACTCAACCACAAGACTTGTGTAATTGATCAAGAAATACAGTAACATCTCAGGGTATAAAATCAATTTCCACAAATCAGTAGCCTTTGTATACACTAATAACAGCCAAGTTGAGAAACTAATCAAAGACACAATTCCCTCTACAGTAGCTTCAAAGAAAATCAAATACCCAGGAATATATTTAAGAAAAGAGGTGAAGGACTTCTACAAAGAGAATTAAGAACCCCCAAGGAAAAAAAAATTGCAGAAGACATTAACAAATGGAAGAACATAACATGCTGTTGTCTGGGAAGAATCAACATTGTTAAAATGGCCATACTACCCAAAGCAATCTATAAATTCAATGTGATCCCCATTAAAATACCAACATCATACTTTGAAGAACTGGAAAAAAATAGTTCTTTGTTTCATATGGAACCAAAAAAAAAAAAAAAAAAACAAAACCATATTGCCAAGGCAACTTTTTAAAAAACAAAGTCACAGGCATCATTCTACCAGACTCTAGGCTATATTACAAGTCCACAGTGATCAAAAAGCATGGTACTGGCACAAAAATAGAGACGTAGACATAAGAAACTGAATAGAAAATCAAGAGGTAAAACCCATCTCTTATAGCTATCTGTCCTTTGAAAAACCAAACAAAACCATGCAATGGGGAAGAGTCCCTAATCAATAAATGGTGCTGGGAGAACTGGTCTACCACATGTAAAAGACTGAAACTGGATCTGCACTGTGACAAAAAATTGACTCAAGATGGATAAAAGATTTAAACCTAAGACATGAAAATATATAAGTCCTAGAAGAAAGTGTGAGGAAAAATCTTCAGGATGTCAGCCTGGGGAAAGACTTTATGAAGCTTTTAGTGGCAATTGCAAAAAAACAAAAATAAGTGAATGAGACTTAATTAATTTGAAAAGCTTCTCCAAAGCTAAGAACACAACAATCAAAGCAAATAGGTAACCTTCAGAATGGGAAAACGTATTTGCATGTTATGAATCTGACCCAGGCTTGATAACAAGGATCTTTAGAGAACCCAAATTAATCAACAAAAAAAGAGTAAACAATCCCATCTATAACTGGACAGGAGACATGAACATAACTTTCTCTGAAGACAAACAAATAGCTAACAAACATATGAGAAAAATTGCTTATTGTCCCTAATCATCAGAGAAATGCAAATGAAAACTACCCTGATATATCACCTCACCCCAGTAAGATCAGCCCACCATCACAAAGTCCCAAAGTTGCAGATGCTGGCATGGATATGAAGAAAGGGGAACACTTTTACACTGTTAATGGGACTGTAAACTAGTACAACTTCTTTGGAAAGAAGTATGGAGAATCCTCAAAGAACTCAAAATACACCTCCCATTTGACCCAACAATCTCACTACTAGGCATCTACCCAGAAGAAAAAAAGTCATTTTATCATCAGGACATTTGCACTAGATTGTTTACTGCAGCTCAATTTATATCCACCAAGATGTGGAAACAACTTAAATGCCTGTCAACTCAGGAATGAATTAACAAATTGGTATATATACACCATGGAATACTATTCAGCCATAAAGATGGTGACTTTACATCTTTTGTATTAACCTGGATGGAACTGAAACACATTCTTAGTAAAGTATCACAAGAATGGAAAAGCAAAAATCCAACATATTCAATACCAATAAGAAGCCAGTAGATAATCTAATTCATGCCCAGAAGAGAAAAACTCATTTCAATTCAAGATGGCAGGGAAGGGAGACTATGATCTGCTCCCAGTTAAAGGGCACAATGTAAGGGTGTATGGCACACCTTTCAGGTGTGGGACACAACTACAAGAGGGACTCCACCTAACAAATTCAAATTGAAATGTTGTGACCTGGTTGTTTTTACCCTCACAAAACCTGAAATAAAAATAAAATAAAACAAAACCTCTTTAAGGTCAATTAAACACAGTTAAGTCTTTTTATAAGCCTAGTAGGTGAATATATTTTATTATAATTCTTGGTAATTAAAATTCATAAGGAATATTGTGAAAGGAGAGCAATACAAATTAAGGGAAAGCCAAAGTACCCTATTTGGTCAAGCAGCATTGAATAAGAAATGCAAGAACACGGGCTTTAGAACTGAATAAAGCAAAGATCACATGTTATCTCTAGCACTAACTGACTGCAGTGCTTTGGGCAACATTAGCAAATGAGGAAAAATCATCTAGCACAGGGTTGGCGATTATACAATGTAGCGACAGTTATTACACTGTGTGATTAAACACTATTATTAAAATACGTAGCAGAGTCTGACATATAGTGGTTGCTCCATGAATGTTCATGGAGTCAGAGTCTGTGTTGTACTTCACCAATTCATAAAAGCATCCCTGGTGCCTGATTAGTTACAAAGAGAAAATTCATCATTGACAGAGGAAGACTGTTCTTTTCTCTCCATGAAAGAAGTTTAAGTTTTTTATGTGTTTATCCATTTAGTGCTCCAAGGATGGAATTTTTTCTGAAAGCCAAACCCAGAAAAGATAAATACCAACACTCAACCACTAAGCCCTCTTCTACTATTAAAAAAAGTACCAAAATAAGAAACTAAAAACATTAACTTTGTGTAATCACACTTGAAAGACAGGTGGAGTGAAAGCATGTACAGTGTTTTCTTTTCTTTTTTCCTAGTTAATATTTCACTGTATCTAGTGATTTTCAAAAATCTTCTAACAATAGTAGTTCTCTAGGAGTCCTATTAGTAAGACAATTTATCAAGAGACAGCTTGTATTCATGGTAGTAGGAAAATCTGAGAAATCATCCATGGGCCCTGATATTGCTATCTATTGTCTACGATATTAAAGATTTGGCAGGAGACTAGCAGTTACACTCTTCAGAGGTAATTTTCTTACTACATTAAATAAGATCCTTAAAGAATATTCTAATCTGTAAAGATTTCATAGAAATGGCCAGTTCTAACCAAATAAATAATTATATTGCAACTATTTTTAAAATGCTGTGGGAAGAGAGCAGTTGGCCCTGTTAGGCTCTTAAGATAAAAATTTAAAAAAACAAAAACAAAAAAAACCCAGAATTGACATAACCATCAGATAGAAGTGAAAGACACAAGAGACAGGGCTGAATCCTTATGAGAAAGCAAACCTCAGATACTAACTGGCTTAAATGACAAAAGATAGTTGTATAATCATAGGTGTATACAACTATGAAACTTACTGAAGATAAATTTTCAAGATTTCTCATTTTATCAAATTTATGTATGTATTTTTCTTTATAGTAGAAGAGAAATGGATCCCACTCCACCAAATGAGAAAGATAACTTTGATTAGCATCCACAGGTATTTTTAACACCATAACCATTTAACATCCCACCTTGAACACCACTGTTGAGCATAGCAATACAAGTAATAGTAATAATTAATGATCTAACACATCTAGACAAAGACATAAGACCTTAATCTTAACTTAAAATCTTCTGTCAGCTTATTATCCAGTTGGGTGATATGAAATTCCTTAACACTTAAACCTCTCAGCTTCTTCAAGAGTTCAACTTTACCCTTATTGTCAGAGCAGTACCTTTAATGGGACAGATCCATGGTTACAAGTACAAATAAGAATACCAGTGGTATTGCATTATGGGGTGGAGATAATGTTTCAGTTAAATCCAGATGCATGCTGTAAGAGCTTTCATTTTTAGATTGAGGCTGGAGAGATGATAGTATTTAAAATAATGATTAAATATACTACTTAGACCTTAGTAGAGAAGATGATCCTGAGAGAGAAGAGGCAGCACAAATCACATAGGCACAATGGGAAGCAAAGGGGCCGAAATCAGGAACAAGTAATTTCTGAATTCAGCCTTAAACTATCTTTGTGCTCAGATAAAGAGGGATATACACAAAATTGCTTTGGAAATGTCACATCCCAAAGATGGGGGCCTGAATCTTTCTAGGCATGTCTGAGTGTGCCTTAGAAAATGGACACTGCACACTAAGACCCATCAGTCTATCAGGTGGGAGATAATTCCCTGTGTACATTTGGTGACCTCTTACCTATGTGTCAAATCATAGTATACATTGCAGTTTGACATGATAATCTGACTTTGTTTTCAGAACTGTCAGCCTTCACACCTGGCAGGCCTGCTGGTTGTCATCAAGCTCCTGAAGCTTCTGAGTCTTTCTCAGCATAAACAATTAAGGGGATGATCCACAGAAATAAGATTTGTCATTTCAAGTATTTTCGTAAATTAATGAGTTTGTGCTTTCTTTCTGTAAAACTCTTCCTTAACTTTATTTTTTCATGACAGATAAAATTGTATAAATTTATCATATACAACCTGAACTTTTGAAATATATATATACCTCATAGAATGTCTAACTCTAGCTACATGTATATTACCTCAGAAAATTATCATTTTTGTGGTACAAGCACTTAAATTTACTCCTTCAAAAATATAATTATTTAAGAATAACAATCTAGGGCAGCGCCTGTGGCTCAAGGAGTAGAGCGCCGGCCCCATATACGGGAGGTGGTGGGTTCAAACCCGGCCCCAGCAGAAAAAAAGAATAGGGTGTCACCTGTGGCTCAAAGGAGTAGGACACCGGCTCCATATGCCAGAGGTGACAGTTTCAAACCCAGCCCCGGCCTAAAACTGCAAAAAACAAACAAAAAATAACAATCTATTGTTATTAACTATAGTTACAGGTCTCCTGAACTTAGTTCTCCTATTTAACTAGAATTTTGTACCTAGCTTTTTAAATTGATACATAAAAGTTGTATACATTTACGGTGTATAACATAATGTTTTGATGTATATTTACATTGTGGAATGGTTAAATAAAGCTATTTGTAAAAATGTTTTGCTGCATATACTTTTGTGTATGTATGGTGAAAACAGTCTCTTAGCTATTACCAAGTATATATTGTGATCAACTATCGTCACCATGATGTACAATAGATATTTTAAACTTATTTTTCTTGTATAATTGAAATTTTGTAACATTTGACCAACATCTCCCCAATTCACAGTCTCTGGTAACCACCATTCTACTCTCACTAGTCATTCATGTCATAGTACAAGACGGGATTTGCTTCTCTTTTAAGGGTAAATAGTATCCCATTGTGTATGTATATCACATTTTCTTTGTCCATTCTTCCATTGGTGGACACATAGGTTTATTTCATAGGTTGGCTATTTTCAATAATGTTGCTGTTGCAATGAACATGAGCATGTAGATATCTCTTTAATGTACTGATTCTATATCCTTTGAATTTACACCCAGAAGTGAGATTGCTGGATCATATAGCAGGCCTATTTTTTATTTTTTTAAGGACACTTCATATTGTTTTACATAATGAGTATACAAATTCACACTCATGCAAAAAAAAAAAAAAAAGTCCAAGTATTTCCTTTCTTTTTACATGCTCTCCATTTGTTGTCTTTTGACTTTTTGATAACAGCCATTGTAGCAGGTTTGAAATGATATCATATGTGGTTTTTAGTTGCATTTCCCTAATGATTATGGTACTGGCATAATGCAGTACAGATCATTAAGTGATGTTGGACCATTATTGCTTGCCTGGAATAGCTCCTGCTTATCACATACTGCTTTTTTTTGGTATTTATTTTGTAGCTGCCTCTTCTCTCAATATCAGGCTGTGTCTTATTTTGTTACCTGTAGGAATCATTGCAACTTGCTACATAAATATCTTTTGAGCTAAGAAAAAAAAAGACAACCAAGCTTTCTAAAAGTATATGTTGAAAAGACTTAATAGGAATCTGAAGATTTCTTTAAAATAAAACATAGAAAACTAAATGTATAAATTTAGTGGCTAAAGGATGATGTAACTTAAATATGAGATTATGCTTGAGGTTGAAATAAATTTGGCATTAGTTTGACAATATATTGATCAAAATAATCTGTTTAAATATAACAGGAAAAAATGTTAAGTGTTGACAATATTTATTTCAATGCAATCCAGAGATTTTCTTTTTCTTGATCCTTTCAGAATACTTTGATTTGCTAGAAAAGTGGAAGAATCTAGTGAATATTTGAAATTGAGGTAAGAATGATCAGGTTAATTCCATGATTGTGTTCCTGCTGGGTAAGTAGGAACCCGCAATCTAAATAGCACTAATATCAAATGTGCATGTGGCCAGAGGCAGAAGAGTTTGACAAGGTCCAGGGGAAGGACTCAGCAGCAAGAATCTTCATTTGTGTATTTATTCATTCATTTATTTATAACTTAATGTGTGCTGGGTATTCTTCTGGGTTTTGAAAATATTGGGGGGAACCAACTAGATATATACCAACACCCCCTGTGAAGCTAACCGTATGACTGAAAATGCTCAAAGATAAGATGAATACATCCCATCTATGTTGCAGCAGAACCCTACTTACAAGTTGGAGGTAGAAAGATAAAACTCCAACATCCCTGAAAGAACAAAATCTACATTAAATGTTCATGTGACAACCCAGGCTGGGTTTAAGGCAGGGTTCTGGTACAGAGCTGGAATACAACATCTTGCTATTTATATCCATTTCCTAGGGCTGTCATAATACATTATCACAAACTTGGTGGCTTAAAATAACCAAAATGTAATATCTCAGAATTCTGGAGGCCAGGATTCTGAAAGCAAAGTGTCAGTAGGGACATGCTTCCTCCAAAGGTTCTAGGGGCAAAACTATTTTGGCCTCTCCCAGCCCTGGTGGCTCCAGGCATTCCTTGGATTATGACAGCAAATCACCAGTCTCTTTCTCCATCTTTAGTCACCATCTCCGCTTTGTCCCTACATCTCTCCTCTGGGTGTCATTTACAAGGACACTTGTCATTGGATTTAGGGTCTGCCCTAAATCAAAGAAAATCTCACCTCAAAACATTTAATTCCATCTGCAAAGACTCTATTTTCACTCTATAAATTCATGTTCACAGGTTCTGGTGGACATACCATTTAGGGGACCCTTATTTAACCCATAGCACTATAATTAATGAAACTTCTTCTGTGACCCCCAAATTCTTTGTAAGTTTTTAATTGCTCTCATTGCATTATTAGTGTTCATATTTCTGAAAGGTAATAGTCTGAGCTTCTGAAATATAAGGATATTTATGTAAATATATATTTTTTGTATCCCCAAAGACTAGCATATATATGGTCCTTTACACATATAGATACTTAACATATTATTATTACATTAGTAAATGAGCTTTTCCACTTAGGCTCTTCGTTTATGGATTTTTAGTAGCAAGCCAACAAAGTTAATTCTAGCTACTAGGAAACAGGAGGACATTATTATAACAAATTGATTTAGAGTAGCTCATAGAGTTGAAGAAATAGGCTCAAAGGATAAAAAGAATCAGGAAAGTTCTGGGAACACAATAGTGTATGCCTGGGCATAAATGAGTTTTGCTAGAGTCATGCTGTCCAATATAGGAGCTACTAAAAAATGTGGCTATTTACATTTAAATTAACAAGAATTAAATATAATTAAGCATTCAGTTCCATGATTATCCCAGCCGCATTTCAAGTGTGCATGTGGCTAGTAGCTACCATATTAGACAGCACAGATGTACAATATTTCCCTGACTACAGAACTACCTGTTTGTTAAAACTATGCAAGAATGAGTCAGTCTCTCAGATGAATAAACTCCATTTATTTTTCTATCTGTATCATAACACTGATGATTAAAACCCTGGAGAGAGGACGGTGCCTGTGGCTCAAAGGAGTAGAGCACCGGCCCCATATGCTGGAGGTGGCGGGTTCAAACCTAACCCCAGGCAGAAACTGCAAAAAACAAAAAAAAACCTTGGAGAGAGTGGTTTTGGCTGAGCCTGAGTTATACAGCCACCGTTGTCTAGGATTGTAAAGAATAAGACATCAGTGGAGAGCACACTACTCAGCACAAAACAGCAGTTTCCCCAAGGAAGGTTTCATTCTAATATTAGAAGAAGCAGGAATGGAATCAGGATGGACAAAAACATAAACGAGTATATACTACCTTTGTCTATCTTTGTGTGCTAACACTGTGATTTTAGTGTGAGAATGAAGATGACATTGCCAGATAGTCTTCATTTATCAGTCAACTAATTAGAACAGACAGTGACCTCTTGAAAGCATCCGATCCCTAGACGGGCATCTGGGTTGGGGTGTGTAGGGCTATTTGATGCTATGCCAAAAATCTCGACAGATAGGGTAGAAATAGAGAGAGCCCTGGAGCCATTTACCTGGTCTCTTTATGCCTGAATTATACTATGCTTTCAAACCAGTTTGGTCATAAAGGAATTAAATATTCTTAAGAAGTTGGAGAAGGGTAGCATTTCTGGCTTCTAAGGGTCACTTTTTATCATGCAGCAGCCATCAGCCTCAGCAGGCAAGGGGTAGGGAAGAAGAATTTTTTGGTCAGTGCATAGCACTACCAATATATTCATTTTCACTACACAAACTGCCTTTGGTCAGTGTTTCCAGTTTGATTTATGATTGCAGATCATATCTCACAGTTCCTTGTGGTCTGGTTGTAATGTGTATGCAGGAAAAAAAAATCTGAAGTATAAATTGATAGCAGCATGAATTTCTGCCAAAGTCTCAGTGCATTTCTCTTTGGCACACTTTGGACAAGCAAAAGGGGTCATCAATGACATGAAAATAAGGGTTAAAAATGGAGGTTCCAGCTCTGAGCCTCAGATTGCCCTTGTGTAAGAAGACAAGTTAGATTATGTAACTTCAGGTCCTTTCTGGGCCCTTTGTTCTTTCATCCTAATTGTGGTGATACGTGACTATCCTACCTGTCACTCATTGTACTGTGTCATCCTCCTTCAATCTTTCTTGTCTTTTTGATTCATAGCACTGGAATACTTTAGTTGAAGGTATGTGGCAAAGTAGTTGTGATGTATTAACTTGCAATTTGTTTGCTCTATTTTCTTCCCTTTTTCCAATAAGTTATCCAGGCCCTAAGTATTTTCTTGCCTCTGAAAAAAATCAAAGGCTAAAACCAAAAACAATTTGAAGTCCAGAACTCTTTTGTTATTTGTCTAGGCGTACACAAGGGGTTATTCTGGATTTCTTCAAAGACAATGGAAAAATAAAACGAGCTGCCAGAAGCAATAAGAGGAAGGAGAGAATGTTTTCCTAAATTGGGGAAGTGGAAGAGTAGTTTATGTATCAAGGGAGCTGCCCTACATTCTTACATTTTTTGAAGACAAAGGCATGACATCATAGCATACTTAAGGGGGCCAAAAATTTAGCAGAAATGTTCCTAGACTTTCAAAATAATCCTATTCTTCCTGTTCCCATGCACATAAGCAAGATTGAAGACATGAGGGATTGTTGTGGGCTGAGACCAAGTACCATGGTGATGCAGTGCCATGGTGATCATCATGGAACACTGAGGCCCTAATATGACACTTTTTCTCAAGGAGATCAACCAGCCATTCGAGAGCAAGTTAACCACCCTGAATTTCTTCTACCCTAGAAGAAACAGTGATTTATTTGGCTGGAATAAACACATATTCCATGCAGGAGTTTTCTTTTACTACCTGCAAGTTTTCTGTTTGTACCCCCATTGAAGGGCTTACAAAGTGTTTGACCCACTGGCACAAAGTCCCATAAAACATCACAGTAGTCAAAAGAGCTCACTTTACAGAAGAGGTGAGCAGTGGGCATATGATGAGATTCACCAGTCCTATCGCAAACCTCACTAACTAGAAACTGCAAGTCTGCTGGAGCAATTTAGAATGGCCAGTTGCAGGTATAGTTAAATATCAGTCCAAAACCAGACTCTAAAGATGAGGTATAATCCTGTGGAATGCATTACACAGAGTATCCATAAAGTCATGCACAATTGTAAATAGTAAAACAATTTTAAATTGCACATGAATTTTATAGACACCCTGTATATTCTAAATAGTACTCATCATATGGTGCTATGATTCCAGCTGATAGAATACATGGTCCAGGAATCACAGGTGTCCCATTTGGGGAATCTGTACTTTCCTTCCCTACAAATCTGTTTGCTGCTAGTTTACAGCAAATGCATCATTACATTTTAAGATACAGATGCTATCCAGTTATGTCAAGACCCATATTATACCAGGGGACCAGCAGATAAGAGTCACTATCCTGGCAAAGCGCAGGTGGAAATAAGACTGTTGTGCAGGCGGGATAGGGGAAATATACGTAGTATTTGGCACCCAGATGATCCACTGAGATAATCGTTTATGGATATTTCTATAATCTCAAGAAAAGCTACAGAGGCAGAGTCTATAGTTATCTCACTAATCTTCCTTCTATTAATCTAAGTTTTTATAAGAAAAGAGGTGCACCAATATCCTACAGTAGCCTTTAGTAGCTTTCTATGAAGACACATTTGATTGGCATGAGGGTGGACTGTAGTGACATCATACTGCACCCACAGTTATTCTTAGTAATAAAGGAATATCCTCCTTATTGCTGAAAAACCTGCTCAACAACCAGTTCTCAGGTGTTAGCCCTACCCAGGAATTTCCCTCAGCTACAGATGCCCACCTCCCAAAGGTGGCCTGCATGTCCCATCAAAGCAAGGGATCTCAGGAAAACCCTAAAACCCATTCTAGCCTCTGCACTTTCAGTAGAATCAGCTAAACACTTTTTCAAATCACAACTCAAATGCTTTCTCTGCCCAATCCTGCCTTCTCTCTCCCTGCACCTGTTTCTTTCCTACACCATGCTCTAATAAACTTTCTGCACGTGAATCTCAGTCCCAAAACCTGTTTCCTAGATGCGCAACTTCATAATATGATATCTTGTATATAAGGATATTATTTCAGCTTGGCACCTGTAGCTCAAATGGCTAAGGCACCAACCACATACACCAGAGCTGGTGGGTTCGAATCCAGTCCAGGCCTGCCAAACAATAATGACAACTACAACCAGAAAATAGCCGGACGTTGTGGCAGACGCCTCTAGTTCCAGCTACTTGGGAGGCTGAGGCTAGATAATCGTTTAAGCCCAGGAGTTCAAGGTTGCTGTGTTCTGTGATATCACCTCACTCTACCCAAGCGACAGCTTGAGGCTCTGTCTCAAAAAAAAAAAAAGATATTATTTCTCTCTTCTTAGAAATGATTTATTCTAACTAACTGATTTATTCTCTCCCTCTCTGGGGCTCATTCATCCATTCAATGTTTACTGAAAATCACTAAGTATCAGGAACTGTGATAATTATTGATGATTGTAAAACTATATGAAAGACAGACATTTTTATTGTCCCTCTATATATGTTATAATCTCTGTATTTCTATAATAAGAACCTCTGATCTAATCTATTTGAAAGGCTTTCTATATTTTTTATTTGTGTTTTTAAGGTTTTTAAAAATCTATTTGAAAGGCTTTCTATATTTTGTGTTTTTAAGGTTTTTTAAAAATTTAATTTTTTAAAATTGGCAGATAAAATTGGATGCATTAATCATATACATCATGATGTTTTGAAACATATATACATTTGTAAAATGACTAAATCTAGGTAGTCAACATATGTACTACCTCACAGAGTTATCATTTTGGGGATGAGAACATTTAAATCTATGCTTAGTATTTTTCAAGAATACAATGTACTGTTAATCACCATAGTCAATGTGTTGTACTTAGTACAATAGGCCTCTTGAACTTACTGCTACTACCTAAGGAAAATTTTATGCCCTTTGACCAACATCTCCTTAACTAAACATGAAATCTAAAAAGGTTGACCTCATAGAAGTGGTGTGTAGAACGGTAGCTTTCTATATTTTTGATAGCATCACTCTCACCCAATTCCTCAAAGTCTGGAGTCATGTCATATCTGCATCAGTTACAGAATCATAAGGAAAGACAAATCAGAATGCTAAAAGAATTAACAAGTACTGTGTGATACTACTGTTTCCTTCATGGTTGAATATATTACTACTTAATTTGCTACAAAAATCATGCCCTAATATTTATTTCTTCTTTTTACACATAGAAGAACTAAGGTAAAGAGTGGTAAATTACTTGCCAGAGCAAAAAAAAAGTAAGAAAGAAAAAAAGAAAAGATGAGTTAGATTTGGGCTCTATAATGTGTGGTTTTTACAATAAATCCGTATGCACATTATTTTCGTTACACTGGGACTATACACAAAGAGCACACAGGAGACCTTAGCAAATGTCTGATGAGTGGGAGAATGAGTGAAATAATAAGTGAATGGGCAGTAATTTGTAGGTCATCAAAGCCGATGCTAAGTCTCTTAACTTGTACTTTCTGTGCTGATTTTGGAATGTTTTCTGTTAGGGAAAGATTCACACATTCCAGTCTTTTGCAGCTATTAGGATGTGCTCTTCATCAATGTTACACAGAGTGGAAAAAATGTCTGCTCTATATTTGGTTCTATGAACCTTCAGCTCCAGGGAACAGGCCTAAAATTAGCATCTAAAGATCACTCCCAGACTTAGTAGGATGAAGATGCCTGCTTTCCAGGGATACTAAAAACCAGAGGAAAGCTTTCCTGTATAAAGAAACAGCAGTCTACTGCAGATGACAAAATCACAAAGTAATAAAGAGAAGCTCACATGGATGGAGCAACAGGCAGCCAGACTAGGATGCTTAATGAAAAGAAATAAGTATCCTTCCACCACCACTCACCCCTCCAATGTATATACACTTTTAAATTATCTCTCGTAAAAGAGAGGAAATTTTATAAAAGATTATTCATGGTGGGTTTACTGAGAAGATGAAGTTCAAACAAACTCCCAGGTTTGCTGATGGCAAATACAGTCCTTAGATGGATTTTCCTGCCCGCCTCCTTCCTCCTGGTCTCTCTGGCACAAATAGAAAATACGTATCATTTCTGACCTCTCAGAATAGACTGCCTGCTTCAGGCTAACTTGGAAATATATAGCTGATTTCTGAAGAAGAGTTTTGGAGCACCATCCCCCAAACCCCTTCCTGGAAAGTTGTACAGCAGAAAACCTTTCTCACATTCTCCTTATCTTATAATTATTTGTATTACTTTGGTTTTGCTTCATTGCATCTACTGAGGAGGCTGCCTTTGTCCAGTATGATTATTTGGCTCAACATTCTCCAAGACTCATACAGAGCCTTCTTTAAAGCCCCAGAGGTAAATCCACTTAAAAATGCCTTTTTAATAAGCAATCTTTATCCTGACAAACAGTTCTCTCTTCCTGTTACTGAGAAAGTAGACCAGTGTCGGGTAAACCCAAATAGGATGTTGGACTGGGGTGTTTCTGATTGCCTGCTCTGGAGAGCTGCTGAAGACTCATTTAGAAAATTTGCCTTCATTATGGAAAGTGGCAAGTCATCCTTGCTGACAAAAGTCCTTTAGCTTTCACTCTCTTTGACAAATGTCCTGCCTGAAATCATGACTTCTATACTCCGTTGGCTCAATGCTCTCTGCTTCTAACGTGCCCCACAAGAAGCCAGCAAAATTCAAGTGTGTGGCAATGTCCTCTATCACTGATTTGCTAGCTATCTTTAAGAAACACACAGGCAATTATTATTGAAACAAATAAGAAAAAGCCCTAACAAATCATTTTTCATTCTTTAATTTTCCAAATATAAAAGCAGACAAAGGCAAAAAAGAAGAGCAGTAAAGAAAATCCAAACCAGCTGCCTATTGGCAAGTATTTCAGGTACATTGTTTTTTTAATCTTCACAGCAGCTATGAAACCCATTTACAAATGAGGAATCCAAGGTTCTGAAAGGTCAGGTCACTCACGGTAAGACATAACCAGCCTGATTATTGTGATAGGCTTTTAAAATCTCTACCACCTAAAACTCAAGAAAACGTATTAACAACTGTGGCAGATTAAGTGTGGTAAATGAGCAACTTCCTTAAGTTTCACAAACCTCGAACATGATAATGTTGCATTTCTCACCAGTACAAGGGAGAGTGACTCAGGTTTCAGATTAAACTGAGTTATAGCAAATATTTATTGCATATTGGAATCTGTGGACTGTAATTACTCTTAGCTACAGATTATTTTACTTTCAAAATATCTCTATAAAATGGATGTTATAATTTCCATTTTACACAAAGGAAAGTGGAGATTTTGGTAAAGCTAAATAACTTTTTTCTGAAATATATTCTAGAAACTTCTTTTTCAAACAATAATTACCACAATGTTGGTGACATTTATAAACAAGGGTAAATGAACATTGTGAGCCTTCTATGGTACTAAAAAAATTGTACCACAGAGTAAAAATCTAAATTAAGCCCCATTCTTGTGAAGAAAATGCAAAGGAATAAAGTTTTAGTCAACTGTACACTTAATATAGAGTTGGGTCTTATCACCAATAAATATGGAATTATGAGGTAAGGAATAAAGGCTCCATGCCTAGGAAATATTAGTGTCATAGTCTCTTTCCTGGTATTGTATGTCTACAACAGACATGAGTTCTTTGTTTTGAGTTCAACTTTGCTAAAATGTGATACATTCTAATGATGGTGAATAAGATGAAGGGTCTGAAAATCAAACATAATGGAGAATTATTAAAGAAACTGAGAATTTTAGCATAGGGTAGGGGTAGAAGAGAATTTAAGGAAGTCCCATATCTGGAAAATAGAATAAGAACCAATAAATGAAGGTTAGTGATGGTAGTTTTAATATTGCAAATAAAGAAAGCACTTCAACTAAATCTCACTAAATGTGGAAAAGGCATGCTGCCCTTGGCTCCTGAAATGCTGCTTCTTCCTGGCTCTCTCCCATTCATGACTTGAGGTGTCACCACCTAAAAGTTTACACTAAACTGAAAGTTTTATGCTGCTTCCTTTACAGAAAAAAATTCTTGTTAAATACAAAATGTTAGTGGAACTAAATCATATGTTTAGTGACCTAGTACATTTACAATTGGCTAAAACTCTTTAACTCATAGAAAACCCATCATACAAAGAACAGATCTGTGGACCTCACTTTTTTCTTGTTCTAAGATTTGTGTTCCTTCCCTGTTCCCTACCCATAACCTCCAATACAAAAAACATCAAAGTCTTTTTACCCTTCTTTTATAAGCAAAGTGATTAAATATATCTAGGCTATTGCAGAGAGTTTTAATTTAAAATACTGTATCCTTCTTTGCACAAAGTATAATGTTAAGATATTAGAATAGACACACTGATTTTCTTGAAAATGAAGTATAAATGAGCAATAATTTGACTTCTCAACTAAATTTTTAGAAAAACCTGGTTATAATAGTAGAGTATCATACATATACACACATATACACACACACACATATTAAGAAAGGATAAAACTATATTAAAACTATAATAGTCAAACCATATTCTACTTCTTAAATTACAAGAGATACAAGATACAATACACAAGAGGACAAATGTTATTCATATACCTTAAGTATTACAATTTTAATGTAGTTTATTCTTTCTTAAAATATGTATACTTTTTTTGCACTCTTTTTATATTTTTCATAGAATGAAAAAAATGCCTTTAAACTAATATTCCTGCTAACATCCCTCTGATTCCTTCCCAGAACTTAATAAAGGCTCTCGAATGCATTACCATGAGCAATATATCAATTCCAGAAGCACAATCCTTTCTTGGATCCAAACTTATGCACAGAATAAACAGCAATAATAACAATAGGAAAAACAAACAAACAAAAAAGACAAAATATTTCTTCAAGGCCTGGGGAATATTCATTTCTAGAAAAAGAAATGCATGGAGTTATGTATATTGCCTTTAAATTGTATTTGATAGAGGTCCTGAAATGTGTTTTATAGCAAAGAATTCAGAAACCTAAAGAATCGCTTATGAAAATTGCCTTTTACTGATATTCAATGTTTGAATGTTTTTTAAAAAAGAAGACCTTCTGACCAATGCTAGTTTGTTCTTTGATTCATCTCTGCTATCTGGCACTCAAGTAGTTTCAGTCATTGAGAAACACTGAAGAATTATCAGGTGAAGCACTAAAGGATTATCAGCTGCCAGTACTCTGCTGTCTTGAAGTCAATGTATTTCTTTTGCTCTCTTTCCATTTTCATGATATCTTTCTGAAGTGACTGTATCTCTTCCATGCCTCCTTAACAGACAGTTCCCCTCTATGACAGCTCCTATCAGCCAAATCCCCAAACAGCTTCTGGCTCTCACAGGGTGGCCCTGGGTTCTAGATTCTGGACAAAAGTGTCATTCCAACCCTAGGAATGATAACTTATGCCTGCTAGTAATCTCTGAGATACTTCCATATTCTATTGGGGTTCCCCAATCTTTGATCATCTACGTAATCAATTCCCTATTTTAAATTTTCTTCCATTAAAATACACAGAATAGTTCTAATCTTCTGGCTGGACCATGACCAATATAGACTGTCAACAACTAAAAACTAGCCTTTGTAAAGAAAAAAAAGGTTAGCATAGAAAAACTACCATTAGAGTAACCATTTAGGCCAATTTTCTGAGCTTTGACCTCATTTGTCCTCAGGACACCTTTATCTGTGAGAAAACAGGTGAAGCAGGTATGTACATTCTCCCTGTCTGAATTCAATAATGCCCTTAAAGTCACCTGCAGGTGGTAATTTTGAAACCCATGAAGCTTTTTCTAGACAAGGATAGTGTACTAACTACTAGACATGAGTACCCTACCTTGGTAATGCTTTAGTTTTATCTAATAAAATAATTTCTCTAGATTCAATCATCAGATTCTGAAAGATTTATTAAAAAATAGACTTCCTATAAGAGTAAGAGTCTCCCCTTTATTTCCTGGAACATCAAAATCCTGATCTCAAAGCCTGAAATACAGAGAATCCTCCCAAGCACTTAATGCCACCATGTGTCCAACTGACCAGCATCCTTGTCAACTAGCTTCCAGGTCAAAATTATAAAGTCTACAAATAAAATTTTACTTTTTTCACAGGGTATTTGAGAGAATGGAATGTGACTGTCTACATAAAAGCATATCCTGTGTCACCAAAGATAGTAATAAAAAAAAAGAAGCTTATCTCCCTTTGACTTTTTCTTCATTATCTTAAATCTCTTAGCCTGATAAGTAAGAAAGAATACCTGAAAGATGTGCATATTCTGTGAAGAGAAGATGATTGGCTTATTGATCTAATTAGAGTTCAGGCCAACTTCACT
Organism: Perodicticus potto; assembly: GCA_963574655.1. Taxonomy (NCBI): domain Eukaryota; kingdom Metazoa; phylum Chordata; class Mammalia; order Primates; family Lorisidae; genus Perodicticus; species Perodicticus potto. The sequence goes on along the minus strand of CAUYRH010040149.1, from coordinate 29,438 downwards.
TGACTTAAGTCAAAATTGTTACATTAAGCTATGCATAAGGAGTATATTGAAGTACAATTCCATATGCTAGAGAATGCAAGTAACTTTGCACAATACTGGAGCACAAAAATCATGTTAAGTTTCCTGGAAAAATAAAATTCCATAGAAAAAAGAAAAAACTAAACAGACTGCATAAATCCATAAGAATTCATTTCTAAACAACAAATATTTATTAACAACTAATGTCCAAGTGCTTGTTAAAGCAATTGGAAATAGACCCACAATAAACATGGTATCCACCTTTTTCAATTTAACTTATATTTTATTTATGACTCAATGAATTAATAATCAAGGATATTTGCATGGGTAAGTTTTTTTAAGCCATATTCTTTGATCGAATTAGTATTTCTTTTTTTTTTATTGTTCGGGATTCATTGAGGATACAAGATGTGTCATACACTGAGACCCCACTCCCATCCCTCCTTCTCTCTCTCTCTCTGCTCTCCTCTTTCCCCAACCCTCACCATGTCATTAATTGTCATTAACTGTTCTCAAATCTAAATTGAATACATGGGAGTCATGCTTCTCCATTCTTGTGATGCCTTACTAAGAACAATGTGTTCCACTTCCAACCAGGTTACTACAAATGCTGTGAAGTCTCCTTTTTTTTTTTTAATGGCTGAGTAGTATTCTGTGGCATACATGTACCACAGCTTGTTAATCCATTCCTGGGTTGGGGGCATTGAGGCTGTTTCCACATTTTGGGAATTGTAAATTGAGCCACGATAAATGGTTTAGTGCAAGTGTCCTTAAGTCTGGTTCCAGTTCTAAGTGGAAAAGATTTCAATTTAGCTCCATTCAGTAACATATTAGCTGTGGGTTTGTCATAGATAGCTTTGATCAGTTTAAGAAATGTGCCACCTATGCCTATACTCTTCAGTGTTCTAATTAGAAAAGGATATTGGATTTTATCGAATGCTTTTTCTGCATCTATTGAGAGAATCATACAGTCTTTGTTTTTGCTTCTGTTGATATAGTGAATACCATTTACTGACTTGCGTATATTAAACCAGCTTTGCTTCCCTGGGATGATACCTACTTGATCATGATGTATGACTTTTTTGATGATAAGCTGTAATCTACTGACTAGGAATTTGTGGAGAATTTTTGCACCTATACTTATTAGTGAAATAGGTCTGAAGTTCTCCTTTTTAGTTGGGTCTTTTCCTGGCTTTGGTATCAGGGTGATGTTTGCTTCATAGAACATGTTGGGGAAGAAACCTCTCCTCAATTTTTTGGAATAATTTCTGCAGTATGGAAATACACTCTTCTTTGAAGATTTGATAGAATTCTGGTGTGAAGCCATCCAGACCAGGACATTTTTGTTGTTGTTGTTGTTGGAATATTTTTTATTGTTTCTTTAATCTCAGTGCTTGAAATAGGTCTGCTTGGGGGCTTTATTTCTTCCTGGCTAAGTCTAGGGCAAGGGTGTGATTCCAAATATTGATCCATTTCCTTCACATTGCCAAATTTCTGGGCATAGAGTTTCTGGTAGTATTCAAAGATGATCTCTTGTATCTCTGTGGCATCAGTTGTTATTTCCCCTTTATCATTTCTGATTGAGGTTACTAGAGATTTTACTTTTCTATTGCTAGTTAGTCTGGCCAAAGGTTTATCAATTTTATTTATTTTTTCTTGTTTCATTAATTTTCTCAATGATTCTTTTGTTTTCAATTTCATTAATCTCTGATTTATTTAATTTTGGATATTTCTTTTTTTTTTTTTTGAGACAGAGCCTCAAGCTGTCACCCTGGATAGAGTGCCGTGGCATCACAGCTCACAGCAACCTCCAATTCCTGGGCTCAAGCGAGTCTCTTGCCTCTGCCTCCCAAGTAGCTGGAACTGCAGGCACCTGCCACAATGCCCAGCCATTTTTTGGTTGCAGCTGTCATTGCTGTTTGGAAGGGTCCGGGCTGGATTTGAACCCACCAGCTCAGATGTACGTGGCTGGTGCCTTAGCCCACTGAGCCACAGGTGCCGAGCCTGGATATTTCTTTTCTTCTGTTGGGTTTAGACTTAGATTGTTCTTCTTTTTCCAATTCCATAAGATGGCTTGTGAGTTTGTTGATGCATTGTTTTTCTGTTTTTTTTTTTATGTAGGCCTCTAAAGCAATAAATTATCCTTTCAGGACTGCTTTTGCTGTATCCCACAGGTTTTGGTAGTTTGCCTCATAATTGTTGCTATGCTCAAGGAAATTAGTGATCCTTTTTTATTTCTTCCTGCACCTATCTGTTATTCAGCATAAGGTTGTTTAATTTCCATTGAACATTTTTGTTGGAGTTGAATTCCATCTTTAGTGCCTTGTGGTCTGAAAAGATGCAAGGTAAAATTTTAATTCTTTTGATTCTTCTCAAGTTTGTTTTATATCCTAGGATATGATCAATTTGGGGGAATGTTCCATGGAGTGATGAGAAGAATGTATTTTCTTTATCTTTAGGATGGAGTGTTCTGTATACTTCTGTCAAGTACCATTGTTCTAGGTTTTCATTTAAGTCTCTTACATCTTTGTGTAATTTCTGTTTAGAGGATCTGTCCAGCTCTGTGAGAGGAGTGTTAAAGTCCCCTGGTATTATGGTGTTATAGGATATCATATTGCTCAAACTAAATAAGGTCTATTTTAAGAATCTGGGAGCATTTAAGTTGGGTGCATAAATATTTAGAATTGAAATGTCTTCTTGTTATATTTTTCCCTTAAATATTATGAAGTGACCATCTTTGTCTTTTTTGACTTTTGTTGCTTTAAATCCACATGTGTCTGAAAATAAGATTGCAACCCCTCTTTTCTTCTGGATTGTGTTTGCCTGAAAACAAAAGGTTTGTCTTCCAACCCTTAATTCTGAGCTTTAATTTGTCTTTTGAGACTAAGTGTGTTTCCTGCAAACAACAAATGGATGTTTGTGTTTTTTACTAAAATCAGCCAATCTGTGCCTCTTCAGTGGACAGTTCAAGCCATTAACCTTTATTGAAATAATTGATAAGTGTGATAGCATTCTATTCATGTTTTTTTTTTTTTTTGGTCAAAGTCCGTGGCTTAGTTTTGTCTTTTTCATCATTGTGAAAGCTAGGTTCTGTCTTTTAATTTCTGTGTTATTACTTTGCTGGTGGTCCCTTGTGATGGTCAATGTGTAGAACAGGTTGAAGTATTTCCTGTAGAGCTGGTCTTGTTGTGGCAAATTTCCACAATGTTTGCATATCAGTAAAAGATTTGATTTCTCCATCAATTTTAAAGCTTAGCTTAGTGAGATACAGAATTCTGAGCTGGAAGTTATTCTGTTTAAGTAAATTAAAGGTGGATGACCATTGTCTTCTGGCAGGAAAAGTTTCATTAGAGAAGTCTAATGAATGGATTAGACTAATGGATTTGCCCCTGTAGGTCAGTGGGCACTTACTCCTGGCAGCTTGCAAAATGCTTTCTATTGTCTTTGTTTTGGACAGGTTCATCACAATGTGTCTTGGAGAAGCTCTATTAGAGTTGAAGTATCCCGGGGTCCGATATCCCTCTGAAAGGAATGTGTCAGAATCTGTGGTGGTATTTGTGAGATTTTCATTTATAATATTCTTTAGTATGGCTCCCATTCCTCTGGGGCATGCTTCTTCTTCTTGGGGATACCTATAACTCTTATGTTTGAATGCTTCATAAAGTCCCATAATTCTGTTGTGAATATTCTGCTTTCTCTCTCTTCTTTTCTGCCTCTTTAACTATCTGAGAGCTTTGTCCTCTACCTCTGAGATGCTTCTGCATAATCTAATCGGTTACAGATACTTTCTATTGCATCTTTAAGTTCCCTAACTGACTGCTTCAATTCCTTCAGCTCTGCTATATCCTTTCTATATTCTTCATATCATTGATCCCTTATTTGATTCTGTTTTTTTTTGTTTCCCCCCCACCCAGTAGTAAAACATTTACTAGAGAGAAGCAGAAAGGAATGCACATCTTAAAGAAACCTTCACAAAATCACAAAATTCAACGTTTGTATATATTTTCCTTTTATAAACAAGATAGAACAAAAATCATCAAAATCATTTCAGCAAAAGACTTTTACCATTGGGGCAAGTTAAAAAAAAAAGAACAATGAAATAGAAGACATTTAAAAAGCTGTTTTGTTTTTTTTTTTGTTTGTTTTAATTTTAAATTTAGCAACACCTCAGACTGGAAGCAACTCTGGAATCATTTCCAGGGCCATCTTTTCCCTTCAATCACAGTGGCTCTGGGAATCTTCAAAGCTTGGCTCTGGAAGGCAGCTGCTTCTTCCGTATGTCTCAGGGCTGGATACAAACCTGGCTGAGGAACCCCAGCATCAACTCTCATTTAGAATCAGACATCTCCCTTCCCTGTAAATGTCTGGAAACACAAAACTGCTCACTAAAAGTTCAAAGGGGTTTGCAGAAGCCAACTCCTATAAAGGGGACTGCCTAGCCACACAGCTAAGAAAAGGAATTCGATTTATAGATGTTTATAAGGTGACATCTTAGTAAAAAATATAAGCTACATATAATATAAACCTAGGGTGAGTGGAGATATTGGAGAGGCAAATGAAGATGTGACACAGATTGTGGAGATTCTCCATTCTGGGCCTAGTAAATGGAACTGGCTTACCCGGGGTCTGATGGAATTTACCTCTTCAGGGAGCATCCTCCTATTTGATACTAAAAAAGCCAATGCTGAAGAGCTAGCAAATAAACTTAAGCAGAAAGGTCATAATCTTGGGCTACTCCATGGGGACATGGATCCAAATGAGAGAAACAAGGTCATTTCAGACTTTACGAAAAAGGACATTCCAGGCCTGGTGGCCACAGATGTTGCAGCCCATGGTCTGGGGACATTCCTTCTATTAAGATTGTCATTAACTATGATGTGGCACGAGACATTGATAACCATACTCATAGGATTGGCCTCACAGGAAAAGTGGGTGAGAAGGGTGTGGCTTACACCTTATTTACTCCCAAGGACAGCAATTTGCTGGTGACCTTGTCCGAAACTTGGAAGGAGCCAATTAGCATGTTTCTAAGTAACTCATAGATCTGGCAATGCAGAATGCTTGGTTTCGGAAGTCTCGCTTCAAAGGAAGAAAAGGCAAAAAGCTGAACATTGGTGGAGGAGGCTTAGGCTATAGAGAGCATCCTGGCCTAGGCTCTGAGAACACAGACTGAGGAAATAATAATGTAATGAGCAATGAAGAGGCCTACAAGCCCTCTACAGGAGCTATGGGAGATCGGCTGATGGCAATGAAAGCAGTTTTCCAGTCACAGTTCAAAAGTCACTTTGTTGCAGCTAGTTTAACCAATCAGAAGGCTGGAAGCTCTGCTGCTGGAGCAAGTGGATGGACTAGTACAGGGAGCTTAAATTCTGTTCCAACTAATTCAGCACAACAGGGCCACAACAGTCCTGACAGCCCTGTCACTGGTACCACCACCAAGAGTATCCCAAGCTTTGACAATACTGGGAACATCAGCAGTGCCCCTGTGACCTACCCTTCTGCAACCCAGGGAGTCAACAACACAGCTTTGGGAAATAACATTCGAGAGGGGATTGGGGGTGGCAATGGGAAAAGAGAGCAATATACTGAGAACCGGGGTGGTAGCTGTCACAGTCATAGAGAGAGTGGCAGTCAGCATGGTGATAGCCCATGTCATGGAGATGGTGGTCACCATGGAGATGGATACCGCTACCCAGAAGGCAGCAGCCATCATCCTGATGCCCATCATCATGGGGAAAACAAACATGGAGGAAATGCAGGCCAGCATTGATTCTGTCTTTGTATTTCATTTTGGTTATTTTCCACTTTCCCAGAAATTTCCTTCATTGTTTTCTGGTTATTTTCCACTTTCCCAGCAATTTCCTTCATTGTTTGTTGGTTATTTTCCACTTTCTCAGCAATTTCCTTCATTGTTTTCATCTGTATTTTAAATTCCCCTTCTGTTGTTTCTAACATTTCCTTATAGGTGGAATCTGCTACCTCATTGTCCCTTGGGGGGATTGCTCTGGACTGGTTTTTCATGTTGCCAGGATTTTCTGCTGATTGTTCATGAGTGTTTTCTTTTATCTGTTTCCTGGACCTAATTTTGCTTTCACTTCCTGTAGCTCTTTAAATTACTGTGCCTCTGGCCTAAGGTTTTGATGAGTCCCTTTGGTAAAGGACCAGAAGGGTGAAAAGATTGAAGAGCAAGAGGAGGAAAAAAAGATTTAAAAAAGAAAAAAAAAAAAAAAACAAAAAAACAAAGGAAAGGAGAGGGGGTGAATAAAAGGGAGTGTGGACAAAAAGAATAGAGGCTCCGAAAGAGGGAGACAAGAGTAATATAGCTGTATAGTAGGGTACTTTGACCCAACCTTAATAACCCCCAACCTCAGGGGTGCTGGATTGGGTGGTTCCCTTGAGGTCAGCAGATCTTTTTCAGCCTGTTCAGACACAGTACCCCACCTTCACCAAGTAGACAGGAAAGACAAAAATACTACAAATCAAATCTAACTAAACAAACAAAACCCCTAGGGGATAAAATTGGGGGAAAAAACAAATAATAGGGGCAGAAACACTAGCAAAAATGAAGTTCTAAAGAAAACAACAATGAAAAATGGTATTTACGCAGTGCCTGTGGCTCAAAAGGAGTAGGGCGCCGGCCCTATATACTGGAGGTGGTGGGTTCAAACCCAGCCCTGGCCCAAAAACTGACAAAAAAAAGAAAAGAAAAAAGAAAATTGTATTTAAACTAGCAAAGTGAATAAAGAAAAGGAAGGAAAAAAAATCTAGAAGGAAAATGTTGAAGTTAAAAAAATATATATATATATATATATATATATCTTGCTGAATATTGTCTGGGCAACAGGTGATATTCTGGGGTATAAGATGTTAATCCAATGCTGATACAATTGTACGAGATGGAGACTGGAGGCCTCTGCTGATTTCTCAAATCCTGGAAGCTAGACAGGCTAAATATCTCCTCAGCCTGCTTGAAAGACACTTTAAACTGTTATCCTTGGCTAAGCAGAGGCTTTCCCAGGAAAGCACTTGTTGCTGGAATCTCTCCTGAAGTGGCTGCTTGCTTATCTAAAGCACCCAAACTGGTCTCACTCTATGTCCTTGAGGGCTATGGCTGTAATCTTCCAAACACTGAGATCTCTGCCCTACCCCAGCTTCTCAGTCCCTGCCTTTGGGCTGCTCAGTTATTAGGTTACTCGCCCAAGATCACCCACCGATCCTTGAGCTGAGACCATGAGGGTGAAGCCTGCAAGGGCAGTTCTCCTACAATGGCTGTGTGGATGGCCAACAGTTGAACAATATTATCTCCCTTCTGGCTCAACAGTTCAGTCTGGGGGCCCTAGACCATGCTCAAAGTCATCTGTGCTCTCACCGAGGATCTCCCAAGGAAGTTCAATCAAGTGCCCAAGTCCAGAAAAAAACGAAAAACAGAAAAAAAACAGCTCACAGGTAAGGCCTTTCCTGATTACAAGCTCACTGTTGCTGTAGTTATAGCTGTAGGCAGCCTCCGACAGAACAAACACAGCCACCACTTGCCAGTTCTCCACTGTTTTTATGGTTCTCATGGGTTGCAGAAGTCTCCTGCTGTCACCTTGTGTTCCCAAAGGGATGTTTCTGAGCAGGTCCCACCAGCCAGAGATGCCCGGAGTCTTCTATGCCCAATTTCACCGTGCCTGGCTACAAAGAAATATGGTTTCTACTTTTAAGGAACTCAGTGTAATGGGTAGGACAAATATATACTCAAGTGATAATCTGGCAACATGAGAAAAGTAATAACAAAAAATAAGTACAAGATAAAGAAAAAGAATAGTAATTCTAATTTGAGGATTCAGGGACAGTCTTCAGAAGTGTTAATGCCAGGCCATGATTTTGATGAATTGATTGCCTTTTTTCTGGTGAATGAGTAGTGTATGAGAAAGGGAGAATTTCAGGTAGAGAAAACAAGTATGCAATGGAATAAAAGGATGAAATCCACTTGGACCTTCACAGAACTGCAAATAGATCAATAACATGATGAGAAAAGATGGAAAATGAGCAAGATAAAAGGCTGAAGCACTTGCAAGGGTCACATTGTGAGGTGGCTAACCTGCCAAGCTGGTGAACTTTGCCCTTTACATTTAGGCAATCAGATACCACAAGTAGGTTAAATAGTGGAGCAACACAATCAAATTTGTATGTTAGAAAAATGATTGTAAAGACTACATAAGCGTGGCAGTCCCCAACCTTTCTGGCACCAAGGAAAGGTTTCATGGAAGAGAATTTTTCCATAGACAGGGAGGAGGGATGGTTATGACATGAATCTGCAAACAATTGAGATATTATGGCCACTGTGCAGTCAAACCTCTCTGCTGCTGGTAATGTGAATTTGCAGCCTCTCCCAGCACTAGCATCACTGCCTCAATTCTACCTCAGATCATCAGGTATTAGATTCTCATAAGGAGCTTAGATCCCTCTCCTGCTCAGTTTAGAAGAGGATTCTTGCTCCTATGAGAATCTAATGCTGCTGCCAATCTTGACAGAGGCAGAGCTCAGGTGATGGTGAGCAATGGGGAGAGGCTGTAAATACAGATGAAGTTTCTCTGGTTGCTACTCCCCTCCTAATACATAGCCTGCTTTCTAGCAGGGCATAGACCATCACTGGTCTGTGTTTTAGGACATGGAAACCACCGATGTAGAGAATGACTGGAATAGTGATAAGGGACAACATAACCAGCTATGTATATTCAATAATCTTTAAAACATATACCCACAGAGCTTTACTCTGGCTAGGACATTTATTATCTCAAGCAAGTGGGCAGCCAATTATAAGGGGCTATCATAGATGAAAAAGCAGAAGTTTTGCTTCTCCAGCGTCACCTACAGGACTGAATCACAATACCCTTCCTATCTTTTTCGTTGAATTTTCCACTAAACTTAGTTCCATTTCCATTCCTCTGATGCAAAAGCAAAGCCTTAATCTACTTAATTGTTACATCCCACCATAGATAAACCCAACCACACTCACTCAGCACTTTGGCATAAATCAGTCATGCACATAGAAAGAATAGGAGACAGAGAATGGACAGAACTAAAGTTGGAAAACAGGCAATAAAGGAAGGAATTTATGTGTTTCATTTTTAAAGATGAATAGCAAGAGGTCAATGTGAGCCTCTCATCAGCAAGAACATTTGTATCCCTGGTGACACCCATGGTGGTCAGCACATAAGAGGATTTCAATAAATGCTGAAAGGAAGAAAAGAATACGAAAACAAGGCAAAAAGAGAGTGGAAAGGAAGGAGAGAAAAAAGAAGAGTTAGGGAGGAGAGAAGGAAGCAGAACAAAAGAAAAATGTCATTGGAGGGATTTATAATCATTCTAGCAAGTTATAATAACTAAATTCTTAAAGGGTATAATTCATAAGACAAAGATCTAAAGAGGTTTTATTTTACATCTAGAAATATGATTAAAATTAGGTTATTTTTCTCAAGTTTAAAGTTTCCATGATGAGCATAGATGCTGACAGTTTAGGTCTCAAGGGAAATTCAAGAAGCTAAAAATTGCTCACTCAGCTGTGATGTGACACCACTGACAAAGATCTAAAAGGATTAGAACAGTTGGTGTAGGAAAAAACTGCTGGATTCACAAATGCTCTGAAGTGATCAATAGTACTTTCTGATAGGCAAGGAGCACATGCCAGAGAGATGGACAACATCAGCTCCCACTAGGCTGAAGACATCAGCTCTGAAAACTCTCGGTCACATCACCTTGCCTTGCCTTCACTATTAGTCGGTGATCTCCAAGGAATACGTGCATTAAAGTTGATAGAAACCATAATTTGTACAGGCATATGCTAAGGAAAATACATAAAACTGAGCAGCTTTCTCTTGACTTGAGGTTGCTACATCAGCAGCGAAAGCCTTTTCAGCTGCCTGAAGTTTGAAAAGGTGATTTTAGTTTTGTTTCTATTTCCAGAGATTTGGAGGCCTTTGTGAACAAAGTTAAAAGCATTTGAGTAAATGTCCCTAAGTCTTATTGTCATTTTGATATTTAAAACATTGTGAAATCAGAGTTGTACAATATGTGGACTTGAGAGGAGCTAAATTTACAGCTCTGGAGTCAGCTAGTATGGCTTCTTTATAAGTCCACGAGTCCATTGAATGTAGCTCATTAACCTTTCAGATAGTTTAAAACCTTTCATAGGAAACTCATTTTCAGTACTGAATAGGCTAGCTACCAAAGGCTCTAGTCTTACAGGTCTGTCCATTGTTTGAAACTTATTTTAGAAGAGGATGGTGTTGTATATGGTTCTCTAAAACTAAATCTGAAGAATGCAATTCTTTTTTATGTTTCAATTCCATTTAGCATAGAAAGCAATTTACTACAGTGTTAAAAGCATAAGCTTCATAGTTGGAGAACCCAGGTTTGAATCCCACATCTGCCACTCATAAGCTAAACACTATTAGTCAAACTTCTAAGCATATCTATGCCTTACCTCCCTCACAACTAAAATGAAAATGTTAATAATGCTTCCTTCATAACTTAAAGCATCACTGAAAACAGTGACTTAGCCCATAGAAATTTCTTATAACAGTGCATAGCACATAAGTAAGCACTCAAGGAACATCAAGTAGAATAATATTTATCACCACTAATCCTCAATGCCATTTTTATACAGTCCTTAGCTGCTAATGTCCCTCCTTAACATATACTGTCCCATATTTGGTTCTGCAGGTTTTTGCTCTCCCTCAGTTGTACCCTAATTTTTCTGCTATTTCTAAAACCTTATATAACAATCAGTTTAAGCCTTGTTTAATAATCTACATTAAGAAATAAATTTTGTATTTCAATGCAGAATACATATCTGTGACTCTACCCACCCATATATACACACAAAAGAAATTTCCACAAAACAATATCTAACTTTACCACATATGATGGACTCAATGTCTCGTTTTATATAAATCTACTTAAAAAGAAATGCTAGGCTTGATCCATTAAATTGATTAAGTAACCTATAAATAAATCATGGCCCAAAGTTTTAAAAATATTTTGCCAGAGGAAAGGGGCTAATTAGGTGAACTGCTATTTTATCAAAGGCTGATATTGAGTAAGGAATTAGCCTAGCCCTAAAAGAATAGATTGCCTATTAGTAGAGGCCTGATAAAACTTAACCTAAAAGAAACGTGTGAACATTATGGGTAGGTAGGAGAGAGGTTGCTCTAAAAGAGATTCACTTTTATTCTCTGAACCTGTGTTAACCACATCCCACTCCCAAGTCTGATGGGTTCCTCTATCCACAGCTGCCTTTGCTACATCTGTTCATGATTCTGTCCTAAGCATTAACATAGGAGATACAAGTATGCTTAGCACTAGTCCACTAACAATTTAAAACAAACACATAATGTGTGGGGTTCCTAGTTTGTAAAAAAACTGACCAGAAGTTACTCACTTAAGAAGGAATTAACAATGTCAGAGGCACTTCCATTAATAATCTTGTCACCTGCAAATGATAGCTTCTTATCGGTGGAGTTTTCTGAATATTCTGTTGGGGCATTACAACATAAGACCTCATCTAAGGGATAAAATTAGATAATTGTTAATCAATTCTATTCAGAAAATAAGTTAATGTAGTATTTGCTTTCATGACGATCAAAATAGATTTTTTAATTTTGTCACCTATACATGCTAACATTCTTGTGTGTGTGCAGTTAACCTCTCTAACAGTCTGGAGGAGTCTACGGACCCTATCTCAGGATACATTTTTAAACACACAAAATAAGACAGTAGAGTTACAAAGTGCTAATCATATTAAAATACTGACCTAATAATGGTGCCCTTGAATGTTCCCAGAACCTAAGTTAAGAACTCTATGCCTATTATTTAAAAAAAAAAATACCGTATTTCTTAATTTTGTACTCTGTTTAAGATGTCCCTCACCTGCCCTGTCTCCAAAAAGTGAAAGAGGATGTGGGCTTGGACTGAGCCACAAATAAGAGATAACTGTGGCTGCAGTTGCATGAATTGAAATGAAATAACTGCTGCTATTAATAGAGGCATTGCCTAACACTAGGAATCAGATAAATCCAGGAGATTTGAAGGCTTCTAAATTAGTCTTTTGGTTTCAATGTTCAAATAAGCTTTTTCCCCCTTCAGGGTATTTTTATTTTATCTTCACATTATTGTGATCTTTCATTGCTAGAAAATTTTATAACCTTATGACTTATTATATGGAGGTTATCTTGCTTCAGAAATACCCATCAATCATAAAAGTCACTCAAATGCAGTTCTCTCTACTATTGATGAATCTTTCCTACGTGATCAGTGTTGCTAACTTCCTGGACACAGATGACTGACAGATAGTTCTGAGTGCTGGAGACTGCAAGTGAAATAAATAGAAGCAGACATTAAAACGTGAAAAATAATAAAAATCTAAAGCATTATCCAACTGCACAGTCACTATAAGTAGCAATCCAACCCATTCATTTGCATGATATCCCTAAGGGAAGCTGTATAATCTGAAAGCATAGATTTGTTTCAGATGGAGAAAAAACCAACCTAACATTCTCTCTACTCTCATATTTACAGTCAATTACATGAAATATTCAAGCAGGAAATTACCCCAGGATCTAAACCATCCATACATAATTCAAATTGTCAACTTTTGGCAGATTCACTAAAAGCACTGTTTTTATTTGTGAAACAATTGAGAATTTTAATACTGAAGAAGGTATGTACATGGGGAATCCACCCACAGTGATATCTAATAAAGCACAGCACATTCCCAGGTTCCTAGATGATGTTCCTCGAGTACAAATGCAGAAACTGACAGCTTATTTAGAGCTAGTTATTAGCAGGTCAGAGGGGATACTCTACTTAGCATAAAGACATCCTGTAGACTATTAAATGTTATATAGATAACATTTACATAATATTTTTTATGTAGCTGTTCAAAAAAGAGAGAAAGTAATTTAGTTCAAACATCGGACTAATTGATAATGTCCATTTATACAGTGTCTAACATCCACCTGTCACTTTATTTGTGCTTTAGAGGAGAAAGATGGGATAAAATGCAGTCCTCACCAAAATGTAGCCCCAGTACACTTAAGGAAAAATGTATACAAATTTGAAAATGATCCTTACCTGAGACCATATGATATAAACAACTTGCATGGCAAATTACAGTAACATTAAATGTCATATTTAAAAATGTATCATATCTTTTCTTAAGCTATTGTATGTTGAGATCGAATCTTTCATTTTATATTTTTCCATCATAACTATCACCTTAAGTGGGAGAAATTCATTTGTCCTCATGGCAAATGTTTGGCATAACCTACAGCCATTATCTACATAGCCATAATGTTTTAGTTGAAAGGAAGAAAGCCAGCCAGGTGAAGGAAAGTTGCTCATGCCATATGAGTTATGGTTAGTTAGAATAAAAATCATGGAGATATTGGTTCTTTTCTTAAAATAAGCTTTATAATTTGTAACAATGAATGTATCTATTAAAGAAATATTTATTAAGTGTATACTATATACTAGCATGTGCCTTTACACTTGATACACAGAGATGAATTAAGTATATAGATCACAGTGAAAGATACAACATATACAGAATACAAAGTATGATAGTAAATATAATATTTTGAGAGCCCCAGGAAAGCAAAACTAATCCTTTTAGAATGAAAGTTGGACAGAAAAATAAAGGAAATTTCATTCAGGTGCTGATATTTGAGGTGCGTTCTAAAGGTTAATTTGGAAACAGCATTCTAGAATAAGGCAAAAGTGTCTCCAAAGGCACAAAGATAGAAAGGGGATGACAGGACATCGTCCTTGCAACAGAAGAAAACTGGGCTAAGTAAAAAATCAATTTGTTTTCATGGAGCCATTTGAAATCTGAGGTCTCAGGGCAAATTGCCACCTTCAAATCTAGAGAGATAAGAGTATCCAGAGAGCCAGAGGCTACATTTTCTTACCTGGAGAAGAAACTGCGGGACCTCTAACCTAAAAGGAACACTTGTGTGAAAATCATGATGAATTATAGGAGGCTGAATTTGGTTTAGCTTTAGTGTCTTGGTGTTGCAATCTTGGGGACACCCCAAACTTTCATCGGTTTCAGGAATCCTACTAGCTCCTGACAGTGAAGAATCAAGAAAGATTTCTTTATGGACCTGGAAGGGGAAGGAGAAGATTATCTGTTGAAATAAACCCAGAGTCTATTTCGTAACAAAGGCCTGCTCTCCAGCTGAAAAGACTTTTCCAGGGCCTTATTCCAGCAGGGAGAAGAGAATTCTTCCCAATTCAGCCCACATATCTTCATCCTCTTCTCTCAACTAAAGGGGAAAAAAAGTACTTGACAGAGGTCAGGGCTTCAAGCAATTAGACTGAAAATGTTTCTGGTAAGGAAAGGAAAACAGGGGTAGAAAATGAAAAAACAAAAGAAAAGCCTTCAGTGTATCCCTTCAGAAACACTTATGATGGTCACAGCTCTAAGTGTGACATCAAAACACTGAGATAAATACCAGAACACTAAAATTAAACTAATACCAGAATACTAAAACACTGGGATAAATAACCAGAAGGTTAGAAAATATTTCTGCTCCTCAACACCATATCACCATACCAACAGGGACCCAGAATGGTAATAGTGGATTACTGTTGAAAGAGCTGTCCAACACAGAATTTCTCTGAGGAGGAATAGTTGCCTCAAGTTTTGCCTTAAGCCCAAAGGCAAAAGGAGATAAAAACCACACAAGAGAAGCCAAAAGCTCTGACCTTAAGGTAAAACATTGATCATAGCCCAACTCCTAGCCAAACATAAATCTTATTACAGGGTCACTTATCTCCACTCCTACAATCTGGACACAGTGCATCCATACCCCAACAAAAAACTACAAGACATGACAAAAGCCAAGAAAAATATAATCTAAATAGAAAAATCAATCATCAGAACTAGATTTCACATAGATGTTAGAATATTCCAAAAGGGAATTTAAAATAATAATAATTATTAAAATGTTAAGGGATAAGATTTTAAAAAATGAACAAAATGCAGTAAGAGATGGATTGTGTAAAAGAAACATGAAAACTTTTTCTCAACATACTGACAGAATTCATTTGCCGCAAACCTACCCTGAGAGAAATGATAAAAGAAGTTCCTTAAGCAGCCAGCCAGAGTGCCTCACCACTAATTCCAGCTACTCCAGCTGTTCAGGAGGCTGAGGTGATGTAGGAGGGAGGGTTGGGGACAAGAGCTTGAGATCAGTCTGGGCAAGATAGTAAGACCCCATCCTTTAAAAAAAAGTTCCTGAGGCAGAACAAAATAATATAGATCAGGAATTCGGATCCACATAAAAAAATAAGAAGTGTTATAAAAAGAATAAATGAAGAGGCATGACTTTTCTTTTTATTTTTGTCATTCTTAATTAACTTAAAATATAACTGTTTAAATCAATAATAGTATAATAATAATGTATTGGGTGATTATAATATGTGGATGAGTGAAATGAATTACAGCAAATCATAGGAACTGAATGGAGGAACCGAGAATACTCCCTTGTAAGCCATCTACATTACAAGTGCAGTGGTACAGTGTTACCTAACTGTGGATTAAGGTTATAGACTTTTAAAAGTTGCATATTGTACACTTCAAAGCAAATAATAAATTATTTTAAAGTTTCATGACTGTAGGTGCAAAAATTCTCAATAAAATAATAGCCAATTAAACTCAACAATGTATAAAAAGAATTATATTTCACAATTATGTAAAATATATTCCAGGTATATAAGCCCAGTTCAACTTTTAAAAAGTAATAAAACTGTCTGTTCAAAGATGATATTGTTAAGTAAAAAACTTTCAAAAAATAAAAACAACAAAAAACTGCCAGAACTAATAAGAGTTTATAGCAAGGGTACAGGATATGTTATTAATATACAAAAGTCAATTGCTTTCCTGTATACCAGCAGTGAACAATTGAAATATGACATTAAAAATACAACAGCATAGGTGGTGCCTATGGTTCAATGGGTAGGGTACTGGCCCCATATACTGAGGGTGGTGGGTTCAAACTCGACCCGGCAAAACTGCAGCAAAAAAATAGCCGGGCATTGTGCCGGGGGCCTGTAGTCCCAGCTACTCAGGAGGCTGAGTCAGGAGAATTGCCTAAGCCCAGGAGCTGGAGGTTGCTGTGAGCTGTGATGCCAGAGCACTCTACCAAGGGCAACAAAGTAAGACTCCGTCTCCAAAAAAAAAAAATTAAAAAAATAAAATACTTAGTTGCAAAGCTAACAAAGTATGCATAAGATCTATATTAGGAAAACTGCAAAACTTTGAGGAAAGAAATAAAAAAAAATCTAAAGCAAGAAACTGCACCCAAATATTTATACCAGCTTTATTAATAATTGCCAAACATTGGAAGCAACCACGATGTACTTTTTAATGTCAGATTTTAATTATTCACTACTCACTGCTGGTACATCAATAAAATGAAATATTCATTGAGAAAAGAAATGTGTTATCAAGTCATAAAGTGACTTAAGGAACCCCAGAAGAATTTCAATGTGTATTGCTAAATGAAAGAAAACAGTTTCAATATGCTACACACTTGGTGTGTTCCCAACTAATGGACACAATGGAAGGGTGTATGGCACACCTCCTGAGTGTGGGACACAACTCTAACAGGGACCTTATCTGACAAATGTAAACATTGTAACATAATCATTTGTATCCTCATAAAATATGAAATTTAAAAAAGGAATTTCAGAACAAAAAAAGCTTGATATTAAAAATTATATTTAAAAAACCCTCATACTATGTGATTCCAATTATATGACATTCTGAAAAAGGTAAAACTATAAAGGCAATGAAGAGATTGGTGTTTCCCAGGAGTTAAGCTATGGGAAGGAAGAAAAAGAAATAGAGGAATAGGTGGATCACAAGGGATTTTTAGAGCACTGAAACTATTCTGTATGATACTGTACTGGCAGACACAGGACATTATGCATTTGTCAAAACTCACAGTATATATAACCCAGGGAGCGAGTCCTAACGTAAATGGTGAACTTTAGTTGCTGGCACTTGCAGCAACACCAAAAATAAATAACTTGGATTTACTGCTAAGGGCTACTACCACAACCAAATCAGACAGCCAGCCTTCAGAATGAGAGAAGATTTTTGCACATTATGAATGTGACAAAGGCCTGATAACTAGAATCTATAGAGAACTCAAATTAAACAACAAGAGAAGAGGAAACAACCCCATTTCTATGTGGGCAAGAGACTGGAACACAAACTTCTCTGAAGATTACAGAAGAATGGCCAACAAATAAATGAAAAATTGCTCATCATACCTAATCATCAGAGAAATGCAAATCAAAACCACTCTGAGATAACACCTAACTCCACTAAGATTTCCCACATTACAAAATCCCCAAACTGTAGATGCTATTGTGGATACGGAGAGAAGGGAGCATTTTTGTACTGCTGATGGGATTACAAACTAATACAATCTTTATGGAAAGATAGATGGAGAATTCTTAAAGAACTAAAAGTTGACCTTCTATTTGATCTGGCAATCCTATTGCTAGGATTGCATCTACCTAGAAGAAGAAAAAGCATTTTGCCACAAAGACATTTGCACCAGAATGTTTAATTCAGCTCAATTCATATTTGCCAAGGCATGGAAGCAACAAAAATGCTCATCAATCCATGAATGGATTAACATATTGTGATATATGTATACCATGGAATACTATTTAACCATAAAAAATGATGGAAACTTTCAATCTTTTATGTTTACTTGGATGGAGTTGAAACACATTCTCCTTAGTAAAGCATCTCAAGAATAGGGGCAAAAATAACCAATGTTCTCAATACTAATATGAAACCAATATATTAACAATTAAATGCTTACATGAATGATAAAACACAAAAATAGTTTAGCAAGGAAGAAGGAAGAGGAGGGAGATGGGAGGGGAAGGGCAATTTGAAGTAGAGGGAGGACTTTAGATGGGATCTCACCTAACGTACATAATGTGAGGGTGTTCAGCAAATCCCTCGAGCAAATGAACTTTACCTTGGAAATGAGGACATTGTAACCTAAAAATTTGTACCCTCATACTAATTTGAAATTAAAATAAACAATTACATGACAAAAAATTTTAAGAATGTACCAATAACAGTTCATTAATTTTTACCAATGTACTTAATCAGTAAAAGATATTAACGATATTAAAAATCGTTATAAAAATAAAAGATATTAACAATAGTAGAACAATGGAAGGAGGGGAGAAGAAATGTAGGGGAAGTCCCTGTATTTTCTGTTCAATTTTCCTACAAACCTAAAAGTACTCTACAAAAAGTAAAATTTGTTTCCTAACCAACCTATAATTTATGATGAGTGTAGTGGCACCCGTAGTTCCAGCTACTTGGGAGGATGAGTCAAGAGGGTCTATTGAGCCCAAGAGTTTGAGGTTTCTATGACTACAATGTCACAGCACTCTACCCAGGCAGCACAGTGAGATTCTTGTCTCAAAAGAAAAAAATGTGTGTATGTGTGAGTGTATATATAATATTATATAATGAGAGAAGATAAAATGGCATAATATAAAATGCTCAATTTAAACCAGAGAAGACAAAAAAAAGGGGGGTGACAACTAACAACAGAATAACAAATAGAAAACAGTCACATACATTGTAGGTATTAATCTAACTATATTAGAATTAAATATTTATATTTAAATATGAATATTTATCCATATTTATTCATATTTTAAATAAGAATAATCTGAACACAATTGAAATACAGATAGTTTCAGAATGGATTAAAGAAAAAGCAAGATCCAATTGCATACTATCTATAAGAAATATAGACATTGACTATCTAAAACATAAAAATTCAGATGAGTTAAAAGTTTGAGATAGATAAAAATATACTAAAATTAGTCAAAGGAAATTTGGGATAATTACATTAATGTCAGAAAAAGCTGACATTAGAACAAGAAAAATTATTAGAATATGGACATGACCAAATGATAAAGGGGTTAATTCTCCCAAGAAGATATCATATATATAAGTGCATGTGAACTTTATAAAAATGTATAAAAACATATGAAGCAAAAGATTAAAAAAGGCAAAGAGAAATAAATAAGTCTATTCTATTTGGAGAACTCAATACTTCTCTTTCAGTAATTGACACATCAAGCAGGCAGAAAATCAGTAAAGGTATGGATGACATGAACAGCACTATTAATGTGATCTACTTGACATTCATACAATACTCTATCCAACACCAGAACACGTATTCTCGGCTTGGCGCCTATCACTCAAGTGGCTAAGGCACCAGCCACATAAACCAGAGCTGGCAAGTTCAAATCCAACCCGGGCCTGCCAAACAACGACAGCTACAACCAAAAAAATAGCCGGGCATTGTGGCTGGTGCCTATAGTCCCAGATATTTGGGAGGCCGAGGCAACAGAATCGCTTAAGCCCAGGATCTGGGGGTTTCTGTGGGCTGTGATGCCGCAGCACTCTACCAGAGTGACAGCTTGAGACTCTGTCTCAAAAAAAAAAAAAAAAAAAGAATGCCCATTGTTTCTAAACATACATGAAACATTCAGCAAGATAGATCACATTCAAGGCTATAAGGCATATGGCAACAATATTTTTTAAAAAAGAAACCTTGTAAACTATGTTTGTAGACCTCAGTGGAATTAAACTAGCAATCAGTAGCAGAAAGGCAGATAGAAAATACTACATATTTTTTAAACAACAACCTATGGTCCAAAGAATAAATCCCAAAAGAAAAAATTCTAAGTGTTCAAAAAAGCATGGTAGGTGCATTGAATTTCAATGTAAGTTGCTACACAGGAGTGATGGGAAAATAGGACTGGAAGACAGGGAGGGCTCATAACGTAAAAGGCCTTCCAAATCATAATAAAAGGTTAGTCTTTATCCTATAAGTCAAAGTGTACCACTGATGTCACTGAGATCATATATGCATTTTAGAACCATATTTTGAGCAAGTATGAACCAACCAATAGGCTATGGTAACAGAGTAGGCTAAATATTACAATTCTGAAATAAGGCTTGGGAAGCATGATCAGAAAAAAAGAACATCAAATGATAAATAGGAGGTGAAACCAACAGAACTTCATGCTTTACTACAGGTTAGAGATGAAGGAAATAAAAGGTGATGTATCTGGTTTGGGCAACTGGATAGAGAAGATGTTATTTACTGAAAAGGGAAGTGAAAATGTTCCTAATATACAAACACTAATTTTTAATAATCTAAGTATAAATGACAATGGTAGTGACCAAGTGGTAAAGAATTTATTTTCATTGTTAGAATTCTAAAAGTCTTGTTTTAAAATTCTCATTTACATGATTAGATAAACTAAAAGAGAAGAACACTGTAGTATTTTTATAGGTATACTTTTTTCTTTCCTACAATAGCATTATTGAGATACACTTCACATGCTATAAAATTGACCCTATTAAGATTTATAACTCAATAGTTTTTAGTATATTTGGAGTTGCGTGACCACCATTATCTAATTTAGAATCTTTTTATCACCCCCAAAAGAGACTATGTATTTTTTTTTTTTAGTTTTCCATTGTATTTTATTGACCCTAAATCCCAAATTCATTTTTTTTTAATTTCAAATATATATGAGGATACCAATTTAGGTTTGTTCATTCTAACTCCCAAGGTAAAGTTCAAGCTGTAGGAGAGCCCCACACCCCAGGGAGGTGTGCTAAATACCCTTGCATTGTGCACATTAGGTGAGATCCTACCAAACGACCTCCCTCCTCCTACAAATCACCCCCCCTTTCCTACCCTCCCCCTTGATAGACTATATTTGTGTTCTATCATTCATAAGAGTGTGTGTTTATATATTAATTTGATAATAGTATTGAATACATTGGGTATTTTTTTGTCCATTCTTAAGATACTTTACTAAGAAGAGTATGCTCTGACTCTATCCAGGTAAACATAAAAGATGTAAAGTCTCCATCTTTTTATGTGAATGTATTCCATGGTGTGCATATGCCACAATTTGTTAATTGTTGATGGTTTAATTGGCATTTGGGCTGCTTCCATATCTTGGCAATTATGAACTGAGCTGCAATAAACATTCTGGTGAAAATGTCTTTGTGGTAAAATCATTTTTCTTCTTCTGGGTAGATACCTAGTAATACAATCGTTAGATCAAATAGAAGGTCAACTTTTAGTTCTTTGAGAATTCTCCATATGTCTTTCCGTAAAAGTTGTCAAATCCCATCAACAGTGCAAAAGTGTTCCCTTCTCTCCACATCCACACCAGCATTTACAGTTTGGGGACTTAAAACATTAGGTGATATCTCAGAGCAGATCTGATTTGCATTTCTCTGATGATTAAAGATCATAAGCATTTTTTCATGGGTTTATTGGCCATTCATCTGTAATCCTCAGAGAATTTTGTGTTTAAGTCTCTTTGCCCACATAAAAATGTGGTTGTTTGCTCTTTTCTTATTGATTAATTTGAGATCTCTGTTGTTCCTAGTTATCGGACCTCTGCTGGATTCATAACATGCACATACCTTCTCTCATTCTAAAGACTGTCTATTGGCTTTGGTTGTGGTACCCTTGGCTATACAGAAGCTTTTCAATTTGATCAAATCCAAGATATTTATTTTTGGTGCTGCCATAATTGCCAAGGGTGTCTTCCTCATAAAATATTTTCCCTGGCCAATATTTCCAAGTGTTTTCCCCACACCCTCTTCTAGAATTTTTATTGTTTCATGCCTTAAATTTAAAAATTTTACCAAGTGAAAATCAATTTTTGTCAATGGTGAAAGGTGTGGGTCTGGTTTCAGTCTTCCACAAGTGGCAAACCAATACTCTCAGCACCATTTGTCAACTTTTCCCTAGTGAAGTGGTTCTCAACCTGTGGGTCTCAACCCCTTTGGAGGTCTCCTGCATATCAGATATTTACATTACAATTCATAACAGTAGCAAACTTACAGTTATGAAGTAGCAATGAAAATAATTTTATGGTTGGGGGTCACCACAACATGAGGAATTGTATTAAAGATTTGCAGCATTAGGAACCACCTTATGGTGGTTGAGAACCACCACCCTCGTGCATGTTTTTGTTATACTTATCAATGATTAAGTGACAATTTGTGGCTGGGTTCACCTCTAGATTCTCTATTCTATTCCATTGATCTATGTCTCTATTTTTGTTATAGTATCACACTGTTTTGATCACTATGGATTTCTAGTATAGCCTGTAGTCTGGTAACATGATGCCTCTATATTTGTTTTTATTTCTAAGAAATGTATTGCCTATATGTATAGCAAGTAAGATGAATGGAATAGAGGATAGTTGGAAATAGAAATCCAATTGATTGTTCAAAAGTTGTCTCAAGAAATTAATAAATTCAAAGACAAAGTCACCAAGGATATGGACATAATCCATAGGAAAGATTTAGCAGAGATTAAGGACGTGAAAAGGCATTTGAGGAGCTTTAAAATATAGCAAAAAAGCCTCAGTAATAGAATTGAACAGGGAGAAGAAAAAATCTCAGAAATTGAAGACAAGTCTTTTGAATTATCCCAAGCAGTCAAAGAGGCAGGAAAAAAAAGAGATAAGAGCAGAATATTCCGTGAGAGAGTTATGAGATCCTTCCACAAGGTCAAACATCCAAATTATAGGGATTTCTTTTATGAGAAAAGGCACAGATCCTCTACTCCAAGACATTATATTATGGTGGAGAATTTCCTAAAGGCACGGATTCTCTACTCCAAGACATTATATTATGGTGGAGAATTTCTCAAGAATTGCAAGAGATGCAGAAATTCAGAATGTAGATATTTTCAGAACCCCAACACAACTAATCCAAACAAAGCATCCCCTAGACATATTGTAATTAACTTTGCCAAAGTTAATATGAAGGGGGAAATCCTGCAAGCAGACAGGCATAAGAAATGGTTTACTTACAAAGGGGAAAACATCAGGATGAATACAGATATTTCAGGTGAAAATTTTCAAGCCAGAAGAGGATGGTCATCAACTTTTAACCTTCTAAACAAAGCAACTTTTAACCTAAGACCCTGTATCTGGCTAAACTGAGTTTCATTGTGACAGAGAAATCAAATATTTTACTGACATCCACATGTTAAGGGAACTTTCCATAACTAGACCAACTCTTCAGGAAGTACTCAGACCAATTCTTCATGAGAAGCATGACACACCACCACCAAAATAAATTCACCCAGAATTTAAAGAACATAACCTAGCTTCCACAATGGTGAAAGGCTTAAAAATGTGCATTGGACCTCTGAAAAACCAGATGACCAAAATCATATCATACCTATCAATTCTCCAAATTAATGTGAATAGCTTAAATTTTCCTCTAAAGAGGCATAGGTTGGCTAACTGGATACAAAAACTCAGGCCAAGTATCTGTTGCCTCCAAGAGACATGCCTTACCTCAAAGGATAAAACAAGACTCAGGATGAAGGCATGGAAAACAGTAATCCAGGAAAATGGAAATTAGAAAAAAGCAGAAATTTCAGACCCCTTGTCATATCTTATTTGCAGATACAATTGGATTTAAACTAACAAAAATAAGGAAAGACAAGGATGGACACTACATATTTGCCATAGGAAACACACAACATGAAGAGCTTTCAATAAGTAACATTTATGCACCATACCTGAATGCTCTTCAAAATCAAAAACAAAGCATAACTGATCTGAACAATATGATATCTCCCTGCACTGTAATAGTTGGAGATTTTAACATCCCTTTGATGGTTGTATACAGATCTTCCAAGAAGAAACTAAACAAAGAAGTAATGAACTTAATCTTGACCTGGGAACAAATGGATTTACCACACATATACAGAACATTTCATCCTTACAAAACTCATTACACATTCTTCTCATCAGCCCAAGGATCATTCTCTAAAACTTGTCATATCCTAGAACACAAGTCTAACCTCAACAAATTCAAAAGAATAGATCTAGCAGAGATCTATTCATTATTGATTATTCATTTTTCACTTGAACATTTACATTCTTCCTTTAACTATTAGACTATCATGGAATAAAAGTTGAACTTAACATCAACAGAAATCTTTGTATACAAAGAAAGTCATGGGGCTCAGTGCCTGTGGCTCAATGGGCTAAGGTGCCAGCCATGTACACCTGAGCTGGCGGGTTCAAATCCAGCCCAGACCCGCCAAACAACAATGACGGCTGCAACCAAAAAATGGCCAGGCATTGTGGCGGGTGCCTGTAGTCCAGGCTACTTGGGTGGCAGAAGCAAGAGACTCGCTAGGGCCCAGGAATTGGAGGTTGCTGTGAGCTGTGATACCACAGCACTCTATCCAGGGTGACACCTTGAGGCTCTGTCTCAAAAAAAAAAAAAACAAACAAAGTCATGGAAACTAAATAATTTTATGTTGAATGATAGCTAGGTCAATGATGAAATTAAAAGAAATCATCAGATTTCTGGAACAAAATGATAATGAAGACACAAACTATTAAAACCTGTGGGATACTGCAAAGGCAGTCCTAACAGAGAAATTTATAGCATTAAAAGCCTTCATCAAGAAAACAGAAAGAAGCAAGTCAACAACCTAATGGTCCATCTTAAGCAACTGGAAAAGGAAGAACAATCCAATCCCAAACCAAAGAGAAGAAAAGAAATAACCAAAATTAGAGCAGAATGAAATGAAATTGAATTCAATACAATCATTCAGAAGATCAGTGAAACAAAAAGTTGGTTCTCTGAAAGATTGATAAAGTTGATAAACTCTTGGCCAGACTAACCAGAAACAGAAAAGTAAGATCTCTAATAACTTCAATCAGATGATAAAGGGGAAATAACAAAAGACACCAAGAAATACAAAAGATCCTCAATGATTACTACAAAAAACTCTGTTCTTAGAAATATGAAAATGTAGAGGAAATGGACCAATACTTAGTAGCACACCACCTTCCTAAACTCTATTACAAAGAATTAGAAATTTTGCATAGACCTATATCAAGCACTGAAATAACATCAACTATACAAAATCTCCCAAAAGAGTAAAGCCCTAGACCAGATGGTTTCACGTCAGAATTCTACTATATATGTTTCAATAGTCACACTCCATTTTTCCCTCTTCCTATTTCTATCCAACAACTAGCCTACTTTTTTGTCCCACAGATTTGCATATTCCAGTGATTTTACATAAATTGAATTTTTATGTTACATAGTCTTTGTGATTGGCTTCCTCCATTTAGTATGCTTTCAAAATTCATCTATGTTATATAAACACTTCATTTTTATTGCCAAACAATATTTTATGATGTAGCTTCGTCAGATGTTGTTTATTCATTTTTCACTTGAACATTTAAATTTTTTCTCCTTTAACTATTATTTGGTCATGTATATGAATACTTATATACAAAATCTTGTGTATAATCTTGTGTGTACTTGTTTTTGTTTTCCTTAGACATATATTTAGAAGTGGATTAACCTAATTTAAAAATTGGCTAGAGATTTGACTGGAAGATAAACTAATGGCCATAGAAGCACACTAAAAAGATGTTCACCTTCTTAATCATGAGGGAAATGTGAATTGCCACAACAAGATACTACTATGTATCTACTATATACCTTCTACCAATCTTCTACCTTGTCACTAATGTTACTATATTAATACAGAATTAATTATTTTTTTAATGAATGCTCACTATTGCAAGTTTCTATCCCTTGAAATTATAGTGAACACATAAGAAAACAATACTCGTTTGGCAATTCTAGCTTTATAATAGCCATAATTGCTTGTTCCTACATATTAAAAAAAATTAAAATGTAAGAATATGTAATTTCACCTTTAACATTCTGTGTTTATGTGAAGGAACAATGCTAAAGATATTTTCTTTACATAAATTTCATGATGTATACCTATAGAGATGGAAAATAATCAAATTCAGATTGATCGCTTGGGTTACTCAACTCACATGTGTCCAATAGACCTTGTGATGTACACATGAATCTCCAAATGTCACAAAATACCAACAATGATTAAAACGACTCTTAAATCTTGTATAAAAAGATTATGACTGGCATAAGAAATAATTTCACCTTCTTTATCTATGACTTTTAAACTACATAATCATATAATTGAAAAAAATTCCAGTGTTCATATAGGAATATCATGTGCTAGAAAACCAATAGTAACAGATCAGGAATTAGGAATTCATTATGCCTATTCTTCCTCTTCTTATGGAGAGACCTTCTGCAAGTCATTTAACCTATCAGAATTTCAGCCTCGTATATAAAATGAAGCCATTGTACTAAATTACTCATGGAAATCACTATAGGTTCTAAATATGATTCTATCCATATTTTCATTTCTGTGTATTCAAAGAATTCTAAAAATATTGCCTCAAAAATTTTTTTAAAAGTTTCTTCTCTTTTTGAAGCATATTGCCCATAAGGTTTTATTTTGGAAAACCTACTAGGTATCTATTTTAGATGGCTCTTTCTGAAATAGTGAGAGAAACAACCAGCAGAACAAATCACAAATATACAAATATACATGATGCATCAGCACACTTGGCTTTTATTATTACTCTGTGGCTCATGATCGTTATTATTTTATTTCATAAAAACCTGAAAATTCAGTCAATGATGATTGCTTGATAGGACAATAAATGATTCTATGGCTGATCATGTTTCAAATCAGCACAAATATCACAAACTACCACCACTTCATTCTTAATAATCATAATACATTTTTCTTAATTTGTGCAAGCCACTGCAAAGCTGAAGATACCAATTAAGAAATAATCTTGCTAGGCACAGAGACTCACACTTTGAAAGGCTGCAGCAAGAGAATTGCTACAGGCAAGGAATTCAAGACCACCCTGGGCAAACCAGCAAGACCATATCTCCACAAAAACTATCCAGTTAGCCAGGCATGGTGGCATGTATCTGTAGTCCCAGATACTCAGGAGATGGAGGCAGGAGAATTGCTGGAGCCCAGTAGTTTGACCTTATAGTAAGCTATGATGACACTCCTGCACAACAGCCTGGGTGACTGTGAGACCCTGTCTCAATAAAAAAAATTCATCTGAATTTTGTAGCTGTGCAGTATGTTAAAATATATGGAACTTGACATCAAATGAGAGTTTCAGGGAATGTCTTTATCTTAATAAAATAATGAACTTAAGCTATGAACAACACAAGAAAATACAAAACAATGTGAGAATACATTGGAGTGCCTTAAGCCAAAGCTTAGCAATTAAACTTGTGTCTCATAAAGCAGAATACTTTGTAAATGCTAGTCACCAGTAATGCATCATGTCAACTCACAGAAAAGCATTAAATTAATTCAACTCTCTGGCATTTGGTCTTCTTAATTGAATATTTTATTTATTCATATCCCAATTAAGTGGCTTTAATCACCTCTTCAGGCATTACTCATCTTTTAATAATGATACATGAATAGCAGAATAAGACATCTTATTCATAAAATAAATACATACACATGCATGTCCAGTATCTTTCATTAAGGAAAGCCAGTAGTAATAATTACTACTAATATAGGGTCCACAGTTAATACTGGTTTATATTGAGTTTCATTTTGGTCAAAGATTTACAAAAAGTACTAAGGGAATACTCTTCTTTGTTCCAGAGTTGAAATCATTTTTCATTTATGATAGTATCTTCAGCCCCTAACACAGAAAAGTGGCCATGTATTGAGATTGCTGACAGAGTCAGAACATAGAAAGTGAATCCTGCAACAGAATGATAATTCTGTTATAAAAGGTTCCCACCTCATGAATGATTTAGTATAACCTCAAACATGTGTAAGTCATTATGAAAGTTTTGCGATAAACAAAAATCAAGAAATATAAAATATGCACAGACAGAAACAAAAGAAACTTTATACAGTAACACTGATAAGTTGAGCAAGTTGAAACTTGGAGCGATGACTCAGAAAAGATGCTGTTGATTGTATTTGTTGGAAGTGAAATATGGGACCATAATACAATCCGTCTCAAAACTTTCCTAGTGACCTATGTATCTCTCTGTATGAAAACTGACTCCAAATATCAGTGAGGGTTGAGAATTATAGTCCTTTCACTATTTTTTCCCCATGGTGGTCCATATAAACACATCTGTAAAACAGCTGTTCTCACTCAGGAGGAATTTGTCCCCCAGGGGACATTTGGCAATATTTGGAACATTATCAGTTATCACGATGATATGGGTGAGTATCACTGGCATCTAGTGAAGGACTGAGACTCACGATGTTGCGAAGTAACCTACAATGCATAGTACAGGCCCCAACAGCAAATAATCAACCAGAGTTGTATTAATCAACTTTGGTTAATTAACCAAAGTTAAGATACCCGATCTAGAAGAATGAATTATGTATAAACAGGTAAAAGGCAAGCACAGGAGCCCAGCTGGTATGAGACTGTGATTTTGGAAGGGCAAAGGGAGGAACTCAAGGGATTACTTTTTGTGAGGCTGTACTATTCCCAGAAGTAACAAATTGCAGCATATGTACACCATGGAATATTATGCAACCTTTAAAAAGATAGAGACTTTACCTCTTTTATGTTTACATGGATGGAGCTGGAAAATATTCTTCTTAGTAAAGTATCTCAAGAATGGAAGAAAAAATATCCAATGTACTCAGAACTATTATGAAACCAATTTATAATTACTCACACTTTCATAGGAAAGATAAATCATAACTATAGCCCAGGATGAAGGAAGGAAGAGGTAGGGGTTGGAAGGGGAGGGAGGAGAGTTGATGGAAGGAGGGTAAATGGTGGGACCATTCTTATGATTCATATTACAAGGGCACATGTCAATTCTATTAAGTGTAGAGTATAAATGTTTTTGTTATTGTTTTTGGTAGGGTGTTTATTTGTGGATTCAAAAAACCTGTATATACAGTCTATGTGTTTATGACTTGGGTTGTGAGTAAGCTGTAGTTTTGAGTTGGAAAGAAATCTTGGGGGTAAAACCATTTGAGTTTTTTAAACAAACGTATTCAACAATCTGGAAGATGATGATGCCCAGCTCAGGAGTGCTGTCTGCTCGGTGGTTCAAGACCCCATCAATTGAACTGTCTTTGGGCTCAGGCAGACACAGATGTTGATCTGTGTCTGAATGGTTTGGAGGGCTTCTGCACTCTGTCAGTGGTCACAGCTTAGCTGTGTTTCTGTACTGGAGAAATTTTACCTGGTCTATTCTAGCAATCCCAGCTTGGAGCCTTGGAAGGGTTGCCTTCTGTAGGAAGGAGAGATGGACACTTATTAATCAGATAAGTACTCTGTCCTACAGAGTGTAAATTAGCTCTGCTTTATAGTATGGCTTTACCTCACTTCATCACAGACTGAAAGAAAGTTTCAGTTTTTATTTTTTTCAGAAAGCATGAAAA
>CAUYRH010040148.1:0-31665 GCA_963574655.1 Perodicticus potto | reverse complement strand
TCCTTGGGGTCGCAGGTTGCTCCAGCAGGGTTGATGTGCGTTCTTTGACCTTCTCTTTTGACTCAGTTCCAAACTGTTGGCTTTCTTGCTAAATTTCTGTCCTTTAACTCTCCTTCTGGATGGGAGCGTCTGCAGAAAGCTGGCTACAGACTGCCATCTTGGCTCCTCCCCCCAAGTTCTTTTTAAATTTCAGAATGATACCAAGGTACAATCAGGTTACAATGTTTGAATTTGTTAAGCAAGTTCCTTGCGGTAGTTGTGCCCCTCACCTAGAAGGTGTGCCATATACCCTTAGGTTGTGCAGGTTAGTTGAGAGCACACCAGTAAATTTGAGTTCTTATTGTTTTAACTCATCACCACTTGGTATTGTTAGTGCTATGGATTTTAGCTATCATTATAATCTTATCTTATTACTGTTTTAATTTGTAATTTCCTAATGATGTATGCTGTGGAACACCTTTTCATGTGCTTACTTGCAGTCTGTTTATCTTCTTTGATAAGGTATCTGTTCAGATCTTTTGTCTGTGTTTTAATAGGATTTTTTTTTCTTAGTTTTAAAAGTTCTTTGTACATTTTGTATACTAATCCTTTATTGCAGTGGTCCCCAACGTTTTTGTTTTGTTTTGTTGTTCCAGTTTTTGGCTGGGGCTGGGTTTGAACCCATCACCTCTGATATATGGGAATGGCTTTGAGCCACAGGAGCTGCCCTCTCAATGTTTTTGGAACATTTCATGGAAGATAAATTTTCCATGCACAATGAGGGGGATGGTTTGGAATGATTCAAGTGCATTCCATCTCCACCTCAGATACCAGGCATTAGATTCTCACAAGGAATGGGCAGCCTAGTTCCCTGGAATGTGCAGTTTACAATAGGGTTGGTGCTCCTATGAGAGTCTAATGCTGCTGCTATCTAACAGGAGGCAGAGCTCAGGCAGTCATGTGAACAATGGGGAACAGCTGTAAGTACAAATGAAGCTTGCCTTGCTCACTAGCCACTAACCCCCTTCTGTGAGGCCATGACCAGTACCAGAGGTTGGGAATGGCAGCTTTTTTGGATATGTGTTTTGCAAAGTTTTACTCCCTGTTTGTGGCTTGTCTTTTCATTTTCTTAACAATGTCTTTCATAGAACAGAAGTTTTAAATTTTAGTGAAGTTCAACTTATCAAATTTTTCTTCCATGGATCACATTTTTAGGGTGCTATCTAAAAAGTCATTGCCAAACCAAAGGTTGCATAAATTTTCTCCTCTATTATTTTCCAGAAGTTTCATAATTGAGGATTTTACATTTAGGTCTATGATCCATTATAAAACAATTTTTGTGAAAGGGGTAAAGATTGTGTCCAGATTTTTTTTTTTTTTGCATTTGTCCATTTGTTACTAGTAATATTCATTGATAATATATTCTTTCTCTGTTGAATTTCTTTCAATCTTTTGTCAAAGTGAGTGTGGGTCTCTGAATTCTCTCTTGTTATTATTATTATTATTTTTTTTGGCTGGGGCTGGCTTTGAACCTGCCACCTCTGGCATATGGGGCTGGAGCCCTACTCTGTTGAGCCACAGGCACCGCCCTGAACTCTCTCTTCTGCTCCATTGACCTGTTTTTCTTTTTCCTCAATGCCATACTGTCTTGATTATTGTAGCTTAATAGTAAGTCTTGAACTTGGGTAGTAACAGTTCCTCAAAATTTTGACTGCTGCTTCTTCAATATTGTGTTGGCTGTCCTAGGCTTTTGTCTTTTGATATAAGCTTCCAAATCAGTTTGTTGATATCCACAAAATACCTTGCCAGGATTTTGACTGCGATTGTATTGAATCTACAGATTATTGGGAAAGAACTGACATCTTTGAGCCAATATTGAGCCTTCTTGTCCATGAACACGGAGTATCTCTCCACTTATTTAGATCTTACATTTTTTCTTTCTTTCTTTCTTTTTTTTTTTTTTGAGACAGAGTCTCACTTTATCACCCTTGGTAGAGTGCCATGGCATCACACAGCTCACAGCAACCTCCAACTCCTGGGCTTAGGTGATCTCTTGCCTCAGCCTCCCTTTTATTTCTTTCATTAGAGTTTTATAGTTTTCCTCATGTAGCTCTTACACACATTTTGTTATATTTATGCCTAAGTATTTCATTTGGGGGGTGCTAATGTAAACAGTGGTAAGTTTTTAATTTTTATTTCCAGTTGCTTATTTCTGGCATATATGAAAGCAATTGACTTTTGTATATTAACCTTACATCTTGCAACCTTGCTATAATCACTTATTACTTTGAGGAAGTGTTGGGTTTTTTTTTTTGTCATTTTTTCTGAATTTTCTACATAGATAACCATGTCATCTGCAAACAATCTGTATATATTTTTCTTTTAATGCATTAGCTGGGATTTCCAGTATGATACTGAATTGGATTGGTGAGAAGGAGGATTCTTGTATTATTAATTCAAATGTTTTTATTTTATATATTCTGATAGGTATGTAATGATACTTTATGATTTATTTGCATTTCCATAATGACTAATGATACTATTTTTACATACTTATTTGCTATCCATATTCCTCTTTGCTGAGTATTTTTAATGTCTTTTGCCCATTTTCTAATTATATTGTTTGGTTCTTACTGTTGAATTTTGAAAGTTCTTTATGTAATTTAGATATTAGCATTATGTCACATATATGGTCCATAAATATTTTCTCCCTGTCTGTAGCTTGATTTTTCATCCTACTAAAAGAATCTTTGGCAGAGCAAAAGTTTTTGGTGTTGAATCTAAGAACTCTTTGTTTACCCTTAGATTCTGATGATTTCTAACACTTTTCTTTCTAAAAAATGTATAGCTTTACATTTTACAAGTAAATATTGACTCATTTTGAGTTAATTTTTGTACAAGGTATGATACGTGAAGTTTTCTTGTGGGAAGGGAGTTTACACCCATGGATGTCTAAGTGCTCTAATAGCACAATGTCATTTATTGAAAAGTCTAAAATTCCATTCAATTCCTTTTATGCCTTTGTCAGTAAGCTGTTGCGTCATTTGTGTGGGCCTATTTCTAGGTTGTCTATTCTGTTCCATTGATCTGTATGTCTCTTCTTTACAGTCTTATTTATATTGTAACTGTAAAATAAGTCTTGAGATCACATAAACTGATTTCTCCCGATTTACTTTTTTAAATAAATTGTTCTAACTCCTCAGGACTTCCATATAAATTTTAGAATGATCTTGTGTATATCTACGAAAAAGTTTGCTGGGGTTCTGGTAGGAATTGTGTTACAAACGTATAGAGCAACTCAGGCAGAACTGATTTGTTTACTACTATGTTCACTATTTCCATAAAAAACTTATGTATCTCTTCATTCACTTAGATCTTACTGATTTCTTTCATCAGCATGTTCAATTTTCAGTGTGTAAATCCTATATATACTTCGTTAGGCCTAATTATTTCTTTCTTTCTTTCTTTTTTTTTTTTTTTTTTAGCAATTTTACTTGGTATTGTCATTTTAGGTTTAGTGTTCACATATTTATTTCCAGAATATGGGAATACAATTGATTGGGATTTTTTTGTATGTTTATCTCATATCCTGTGACCTGAATGAGCTTACCTATCAGTTCTGGGAGTTTTTTGAAGATTCTTTGGGATTTCCTTCATAGGAAGTCTGACAATTAACTTCTCAAACTCATCATAGAACAAGTACATTTCTCATTGCTGAATATCACTGTGGTAACTTTAGAAGTACTCTCCTTGGGAAGCTATGCACTGAATCGAGCACCTAGGTACTCTATCCTTCAAAGCAATTTTGGAACATTTTTTTTGAAATGACCGTCAGAACTATCACTGTACAGCACACAAAAACATGCAACAACAATAATGAATGCCACTCAGCCAAACACCACCACATGTCAACACAAACATAACTGTGAGAC
Source organism: Perodicticus potto (assembly GCA_963574655.1). Taxonomy (NCBI): domain Eukaryota; kingdom Metazoa; phylum Chordata; class Mammalia; order Primates; family Lorisidae; genus Perodicticus; species Perodicticus potto. The sequence continues at coordinate 27,754 of CAUYRH010040148.1, read as the reverse complement.
ACTGATATACCAAGGTTATGAAACCTTACTGAGTTGTTTGTACAGTGCTGCCAATGTAAGTAGATGGTGACAAATTCACGAAATTAATTGTCAGAACTTGTGCAAAAAGAGTTCCATAATTGCTTTGAAAGGTGGACTAGGGGCTGGCATCAGTGCATAACTTCCCAAGGGGAGTATTTGAAAGGTTACCATAGTGATGTTCAGCAATGAGGTATGTAGCATTTTTTCTAGGACAAGTTCATGAACTTAATTGTTAGACGTTATGGACAACCATGTCATCTGCAATGGAAATAGTACTTTTTAAAAATAATCTATATGATTTGTATTTCCTTTTCTTGCATTTTTGTCCAGGCTGGAACTTCTAGCACTATGGTGAATAAGAGTGTCTTGTTCCCCAACTTAGAGGAAAAGAATTTGGTCTTTTACCTTTAAGTATGACGTTTAACTATAGGGTTGGGATTTGTATGTTTATTTGTTTCTATAGATATTCTTCAAGTTGAGGATATTCTTTTCTATTGTTGTTTTTTTTTCCAGAAAGATGTTGAATTTGTCAAATGCTTTTTTTTTTACATCAATTGATATGATCATCTAATTTTTCTCTTCAGTTTATTAATATGTGTGTATGATTGATTACATTGATTGATTTTTAAATATGGAACCAACCTTGCTTCTCTGGAATAAATCCCATTTGGTCATAGTGTATAATTCTTTTTATATACTGCTGAATTCTATTTGCTAATATTTTATTAAGGATTTTTGTGTCTATATTTATGAAATGCATTGGTCTATAGCTTTTATCTCTGCTGTCCTTTTTCTAGTTTTGGTATCAGAGTAATTAATATTAGCTGCATTAAATCAATCAAACTCCTCTGCTTCAATTTTCTAGAAGAGATTGAGTAGAATTGGTGTTCATTCTCCTCTAAAGGTTTGGTGGAATTCTCCAGTGAAATTCATCTCAGATTAAAGATTATTTTCTTGAGGAATTTCTAAATTACAAACTTAATTTTCTTAAGGGTTATAAAATTTGCCAGGTGCAATGGCTCATGCCTACAATCCTAACACTCTGAGAGGCTGAAGTGGGTGGATAGCTTGAGCTCACAAGTTTGAGACCAGCCTGAGCAAAAGCAAGATCCCATTTCTACTAAAAATAGAAAAACTGAGGCAGGAGGATCACTTGAGCCCAAGAGTTGGAGGTTGCTGTGAGCTATGATGCCACAGCACCCTAATCAGGTTGACAGCTTGAGACTCTATCTCAAAAAAAAGAAAAAGTTATAAAATTATACTGATGATCTATTTCATAGAGGGTGAACTGAACTGTGGTGGTATATATTTTTTGAGGATTGATTTCAAATTCTTTTATTATCCTTTTGACACCTTCAGGATCTGTAGATCTGTAGTGATGCCCCATATTTCATCCCTGATATTGGTCATTTGAGTCTTTTCTTTTCCTTTTTTTTTTTTGATCTTCTTGTTAGAGGTTTGCCAATTTTATTGATTTCTCCAAAGACTAGCTCTGTGTTTCTATTTTCTGTACTGCTTTTCTGGTTTTAAATTTCGTTGATTTCTGTTCTTAACTTTAGTATTTCCTTCCTTCTGTTTGCACTTGGGTTTATTTTGCTTTTCATTTTCTAGGTTCTTGAGGTAGAATATTTGGCTTTTGACATGAGATTTTTCCTCTTTGCTCATGTAAGTATTTAGTGTTACATATTTTCCTTTCAGCACTGCCTGTGTTCCATAACTTTTTATAGGCAGTATTTTCAGTTACTCTCAGTACAATGTATTTTTGGATTTCTCTTGAGACATCTTCTGTTCCCCTGGATTATTTAGAAATGTTTGGATATTCTGTTATTGATTTATAGTTTGATTCCACTGTCTTTAGAGGACACATCATATTATTCCATTTTCTTTTAATATACTGAGGTTTGTTTAATAAACAGTATAGATTATATTGGTACTTTTCATTTTTATTTATCTTTTTTTATGAAATCATAGCTGTGTACATTAATGCAATCATGGGGTACAATGTGCTGGTTTTATATACAATTTGAAATATTTTCATTAAACTGGTTAACATAGCCTTGATGGCATTTTCTTAGTTATTGTGTTAAGACATTTATATTCTACATTTAGTAAGTTTCACCTGTACCCTTCTAAGATGCACTGTAGGTGTGGTCCCATCAATTTCCCTCCCTTTACCCATCCTCCTCCCTCCCCTCTCCTCCCTTGCCCCTTTCCCCATACTCTTGTGCTATAATTGGGTTATAGCTTTCATATGAAAGCTATAAATTAGTTTCATAGTAGGGCTGAGTACATCGGATACTTTTTCTTCCATTCTTGAGATATTTTGCTAAGAAGAATATGTTCCAGCTCCATCTGATACTTTTCATTTTTGAAAACATATCAAAAATTGTAAATATTTTGTATTTTTCACTAATAATGTACTCATAATAGTTACAGGAACTTGGAAAATTATGGTTTTGAACACATTATTATTGAAGAAAAGTATGGCAGATAAAGAGATATAGAAAAAGAATTCCAAAGGGAAAAGGCAATGAGATAAGATTTCTAACCATAAAGAAAATTTTATTTTATAAACACTTTTAAGGTAAAATGTGTACTGAATAATTACAGTAACTGTTTTCCACTGGATATATGTAAACGAACATATGATTTAAGAATTTTATTTTAAAATGTCAAAATTTGTACTAATCTGAAAAGTACATCCCTTTTAACTACATATTTAAACATTTGATGTAAACTCTTGGATGTTGATTTACAAGTAAAAGAGAGTATACATAATTCTTTAAATTGTCAAGGACAATTCTTTAAGTTGTCAAAGAATGACCAAGGACATTCTTTAAATGTCAAGTACACAAATGGCATCTGAAGACTACTATTCTGGAACACAGTGCATCAACCAGCAGGATGTGGACTGAGGTGACCCATGAAGTAATGATTAGGACCACATACCTCCTTGGGTATCTATTCATTCTTTCATTCATTCTCTTGACTACCTATATTTAATACCATTTATTATTCTGTGCTCCTTTCTCCATTAAGTGCTACTAATATATAGATGACTAACTCAAGGTCCCAGTCCTCCAGGAGGGCATCTCTTACCAGGAAACCACAAGCAGAACCCCCATTTGGTGGGTAGTCTGGCTCTATCCCTGCTCTCCAGGGGTAACTGTGGTCAGTGAATGAGGATGTGTAGAGGTATCATTCTCTAAGCCTAGACCATGGCTAAGGTCTGTATGGTCTCACCCAGCACTTTCTACAGTTACTCTAACCTATGGCATGGCACTAATTAGCTCAGTGAGAGGAGTTAGATGGATTTAAGCAAATTATAGCCAACCAGTTCAGGCACCAAAGCTGGGCTGGATACCACAAAAGAAGCCAGGTTTCTCAGCTCAGACCTTCTCCCTCTCAGGCCAGCCAGACTTCTCTCTGCAGCAGCCATGGTCCTTAAGGAAGGAAGACAGTGCACTGTGGGGGAGTGAGAAGGGCTTGGTGAGAACTGAGGCAACCAGGTTCTTGTCCCCGCTGCAGCACTGTCACTTTAAATAAGCGACTTCTCTTCTCTGAGCCCAGTGTCTTCGCCTGCAAAAGGAGAGGTGCAGGTTCTAGAGGCCCAGGCCTCTGCAGACTCTGTAATGCTAAGTCCCTTCTGGCTGGGTTCACACATAATCCTCAAGTCCCAGGCACTCTTCTAGGTTCGCTGGGGTTTTCACTGCAAATTAGGTTCCTCTCATAGTTTTCCCAACTGGTCTTTTCCTCAGGCCGGGTTCTGCCCACTTGCTGTCGCCCCCAGCTCCCTTCCTCCCAGAGCAGCGTTTCTCCAGGTTCTGTGCCTCAGCCGTTTCCTCAAGCAGCTTCCCTGGACCGCCCAGAGCCTGGTTCTTTTTCAGTTGCTTCATGCTTCCTGTCTCTGAGCCACCCCTCGGTGCCAGAGTCAGCCAGGCACTTTCTAATTCCTGGATCATTAGCTCACTAATGCGGACCACACCCATAGGATGCCATTTAAGGGGAAAGTTGCCTACACTTATAAATGGGCAGGAGCTCTCCCACCACACCTTACATGAGACTCTTCTCTCCTAAGCAGAGGAGGTTTTAGTCAAACCCTGCAGCCCTGTCCAAACTGAAAAACTGTGGTTTTCAAATGTTACCCAGATCAGCCTTCAAATCTGGCACCCAAGAGAATATGGTAGATAGTCCAGAAAGGCTGAGATGTGTGGAATTCAAATATTTTATAGGCAGGGCGAGGTGGCTCATGCCTGTAATCTTAGCACTCTGGGAGGCCAAGGCAGGTGGATTGCTTGAGGTTAGGCATTTGAGACTAGCCTGAGCAAGAGTAAAGACCCCACCTCTATTAAAAATAGAAAAATTACCTGGGTATGGTGGCGGGTATTTGCAGTCCCAGCTCCTTGGAAGGCTGAGGCAAGATTTCTCAAACCCAGGAGTTTTGAGGTTGTTGTGAGCTACAATATCACAGCACTCTAGCCTGGGTGACAGAACGAGACTCTGTCTCAAAATAACAAATAAATAAAAAGAAAGATATTTTATCTTTTGTCTCTGTAAGCCATCAATACATCCAGGAACCAGTGTGAACACATTAATCTTTCTCTGCACTAAAATTGGGGCAACTAGAAAGTAATGATCCTCTCAGAGTGACTCTTCTGCACCATCTAGGTGGTAATCTTGTGAAAAAATGAACTTCATCAAGCCTGTTGCAGGAAATGTAGGGGATAGAAGCACATATTAAATATCTCCACAGGGAAGCAATCTGACAATCCCGAATGTGAACTATTCTGCAGGACAATGGGCATGGATTCTTTAGCAATCAATGTCACAGAAAGAAAAAGAGGCCAAAATTCTCATTTAAAAGACTTAGGAAATAATTAAATGCAGTACGTAGATTTGTTTAGACCAGTGGTTCCCAACCTTCCTAATGCCACAGCCCTTTAATACAGTTCCTGTGGGTCACGACCCACAGGTTGAGAACTGCTGGTTTAGACCCTTATTACAGGTCAAATGTAAAAAGGCATTTTTAAACTGAAATTTGAATTGAACTGGGTATTAGGTGATAAGGAGAAATTGTTATTCGGGTTAGATCTTTGGTTTTGCAGTTATGTAAGAAACCCCTCCTTCCTTCTTCCCTCCTCCCCTCTTTCGAGAGCTACATATGGAAGTGTTTAGGAGCAAAATGACACACAATGTCAGGAATTTTCTTTAAAGTACTATAGGAAAAAAAGAAAAAGAAAAAGAAGAACTGGATGGATGTATGGCAAAATGTTGGTAATTGCAGAATCTGGGCATGGGGGTTCATTTCCTATCCTTGTGACTTCTCTGTATGTTTGAAAACTTCATTATAGAAAACTTCTTTAAAAAGGTCTGGGAAATGCTAGTGTTTTGGTGTCAAAATGATATGTGACTCTTTACAAAGCCCAGACCCACATCTTATGATAAAGAATGGGAGCCGTGGAGTCAGATAGAATGGGATCGCGTCCTAGCTTTGCCTCCTGCTTGCTGGATGGTCTTGCATTAAATCTCTCTGAACCTCAGTCCCTTATGTGGTTAGTATGAGATTAAATGAATTAACACATAAAAAGTGCCCAGCAAGATAGACATCTGGTAAACAGTTGAAATGGAAGCTATTGTCATCAATTACCTTAAACCCCAAAGCATCAGAAAAAATCCCTTTCTCTTTTTCTTTCTTTCCTTTTTTTTTTTTGAGACAGAGTCTCACTTTGTCGCCCTTGGTAGAGTGCCATGGCATCACAGCTCACAGTAACCTCAAACTCTTGGCCTCAAGTGATTCTCTCTCCCAGCTATGTTTTAGAGACAGGATCTCGCTCTTGCTCAGGCTGGTCTCGAACTTTGAGTTCAAGCAATCCACCCACCTCGGCCTCCCAAACACTGGGATTACAGGCAAGAGCCACCGTGCCTGGCCAGGAAAATCCTTTATCAGGCTATGTGGGGTTGGGCTCAGAAAATAGAAATTCAGAGAAGTAAGAATCAGGAAAAGACATGAAACAAATGGTCCATATTCTCAGATTTGGATAAAACTCTGATGTCCCCAAGGATAGAGCCCATACTCTTCAAAGGCAGCCTCATTAACCTCAGCTACCTGTGCCTGGTATGGGGGGGGCCCAGGCACAGAGCAGAGAAATCAGCTGGGTGGGGGCAGGGGACCCAGGAAGAGAACTCAAGCTTTCTGCCTCCCAGTTTGTGCATGCACGAGGAGCCTTTGTTGCTAGGAAGAATCTAAATATATATAGTGTGTTGTTGTTGCAATGCTTCCTTCTGACAGCCTGTTGAGCATTTTCTCTCATAGAGCTCAGATTCCCCAAACTGGAAAGTGAAATCGTTTACAGACTCCCAAGGGAAGCTAGGGCCCTGGATTCATTTTTCCCTAGAGAAAGCATGTTTGCTGGAAATTAGAGAAGGTAATTGGAGAGGCCTAAGGCCAAAAGGGACCTGCAGGGGTCACTGAGTCCATCCTCCGGCCTCCAGGCAGGAGTGAAACTAACCCTTTCCAGATGGCCACTGTCCTCTGTCTGCTGAAGACCTCCAGGATAGACCCTCAGAGCCTGACTCAGCAGCTCATTCCAGAGGAGGCTGAGCTCAGACTTTGGGTCTAATCTCAGCCTCGTCCCTGATCCACTGTGGCTCCAGATGAGTTATTCATCTTGGACTCCAATTTTGCCATCTACAAAAAGAGGAATATTGGTAGCCACCTGGCTGCTGTGAGGGTAGATCAAAATACAAAATGGAAAAGAGCTTTGTGCCCAGGAAGGGGTCAGCATGTAAAATGCAGGGCAGCGTTCCTTCCTCAGGTTTAAAAAATCCTGTAGAGCTTACAGAAATGACACCCTATTCTTATGGTTCCTTCCCACTATGGTGGGAAGTAGCAATATATCCTCAGAGGAAAGAAATCTTCCCTGCTTCCACAAAAATAATGTATTGGTATTACCGGCTCAGAACAAATTGAGTCTTGACAGCAATGAAGAAATACACAGAGGTAACAACATCATCCTTAGAGAATAACTCAGCAGCAGCAAGCTGGAGCCAGGTTTGTTGTTGGCATTACGACAGCAGAGCTGAAGAAGACAACCTGAAACCTGGGAACTGAGGCCCAGAGAGGTTCAATAACATCCTCCGGGCAGCACAGCAATAAAGGGGTGAAGGAGGACTTGAACTAGAGCTCTTTATATTTACTGAGTTTCTGCTCTGTGCTAGGCACTGTGGAGACAGTTGCAAAAAAGACCATCTAGCTCTTGCGAAGCTTAGAGGCTAACAGGGAAGATAGACAGTCAACAGCCAGACACACATGCAGAAGTAATTGTAGGGGGGTTCCAAAACAGGAGCCCAGGTAGGGGGTCATGAGTATGAGTGCATGTCACAGGCAAATGTGGCCTCCTAGACTTGCAGAATGGCCTGAAATGGCTAACTATTAAAAACAGTAGGCTGCCTGTAATCCCAGCTCTTTAGGAGGTCAAGGCTAGGAGTTCGAGACCCAGCCTGAGCAATATAGTGAGACCCTCCTCCATCTTTGCAAAAAGTTAAAAAGACAATTAGCCAGGTACAACAGCTCACCCCTGTAATTTTAGCACTTTGGGGAGCTGAGGTGGGAGGATTGCTTGAGGCCAGGAATTCAAGACTGACGTGGGAAACATAGCCAGATCTTATCTCTACAAAAAAAAAAAAAAATTAGCCAAACAAGGTGTCTTGTGCCTGTAGTTCTAGCTCCTTAAGAGGCTGAAGCCAAAGGACCACTTGCACCCAAGAGTTGGAAGTTTCCATGAGTTACAATTGTGCTTTCCCCTTCAGTCTGAGCAACCGAGAAAGACCAAAGGAATGCAGACCTTCAGTCTGAAATGAGTTTACAAGCAGAAGACAGCGGGGTTTTAGACTGCTCCTATGTGGAGCCTTCCCTAACGTTCAGGTCCCAAAGAGGATCACATTTGGGCAAGGGCTATAAGAAGCTCAAATACCTTACTTGAAAAATTATTCAAACTCACTTGTTCCTCTCTGAGGTAGGCTAAGAATAAGGAGGCATATGGAAAAACAGTCCTTGTCATCTGAAAATTCATTATCCCAGAACTTGAATCATGAGATAAACCAGTGGGAAAAAGTCAAACCAACATGAAGTACCCATTAATGAATTGATCTCTTTAAAAAGAGTCCACTTCAAACATCCTTCTTAACACCAACGTGTCTTTGCAAAATAAAGTTACTCAACTTGCATAAAATACTGTACCTTATAGGTTGGTGAAAGGGATATTGAGAAACTACTAAAATCACATGTGGATCTGTTAACTGGAGAGGCCCCTGTTGAGTTAGCCAGGGAATGGACACCCAGGGGACAATTCACAGAAAGGGTGCTGGGCTTCAAAGAGACAGTCTTTAGTATCAAAAGACTAAGGAAGAGCCTTTAGGATAATCAATGAAATGACCCTCTCTGTAACTGCAATTTGAGAGGCAGAATTTAATTGAAGGATGTCTTCATGAAATTGTGTAAGAAAAATTATGTCCAAACAAATCAATTCTTGATGAATTACTTATTCTTAGATTTGGTACACTGCAGAAACTATAACCCACGTTCATTTCCTAAGTGTATATCTTTATAATTGGTGGTATAACTTTTTATATTTTCCACTGCTTACTATCTATCTCAGAATGTATGTTTAATGGTCCTTGTCCTGTTCTTACGCTTTGTGATGAGGACTGGTCTTGGTTCACTGGAACTCACACATGTGGCCCCTGGGTCAGGGGTAGAGAGGTCTGAATAGTATTTATTTCAGTTCCATTCTCACTTTACTGTGTGACTCTGGCAAAGTTGCTTAACACCTTTGCATCCCAGTTGGCAAGTCTGCAAAAATTAGGTTAATAATTCCTGCCATTCTTCTACTCCATAAGGGTCTTGGTGGAGCAGGATGATCCTCTTGAAAGTAAGAGGTGGGATTCAGAAGAGAGGATGGTGCCACCACCTGACCAGTCCCCGGTTTCCTGTGCGGCAGGAATGGATAACTCCCAAATAGGAGGCAATCTTAACATGGTTTCTATTTCATTTTGATACTTGTAATAAACTCTAAGGTTCCTTTCAGACCTGAAATCCTATGATGTGTGTCTTTACAGCAGTTAAGGCCCGGGAGGATATGCACTAGGTGGTGAGCAGAGACCTTGGTGCTCAGGGCTAGGGTTCAGGAAATTCAAGGGAGTGTAACTATGATCCTGTTAGCCCCGTAATGCACAGCACGCTGGAAGGTTAGGGAGGCTGAGCTTCCTTCCTATGTTACAGATGTAGACGTTGAGGCAGTTGCAGACTCTGGAACCTGTGAAACCACTCATTCACACATCCAGCTTGAATCCTCGTCTTTTGGTCCCCAAATTCCCCTTCTAATTCAACTGCCACCGTGCAGGACAAGAAGCTAAAACCAGCCAGGGGCCTGGCCACTGACCCACAGTATTTGGAACCATCCTGGGAGGCAACGGAGGCGCTACCCAGGCAGGGCAGCGCTGGGGGCAGAAGGCAGAGGTCAAGCAGGGCCTCAGGCAGCTCCTTGGAGCTCCGTGCTGGACGCTGCCCGCACATCACAGTGCCAGGCCCTTTCCTCCTAATTGCTGTAGCCCTATGAATATTGGGACGAAAATGTCATCCAGCTGGTTTGGATTTCTGAGCATATGAGTGACCCAGAGGTTTCGTAAGCTCTCCTGGACGACCATTCGGAGCCTCTGTTAGGCAGCAAAGGAGGCCCTTTTGAATGAGTTGAAGGAAGTCCCATTCCTTCAGCTGGCCCAGATTGGAGGTGGGAGGGGGGCACACAGGCGGTGGAACTGGAGTGGGGCTCCTTAGAGCGCCCTCCTCTGCTCGGGCGTGTTCTCATAGGAACATTTGGAAACGAAAGAAATCATTTCCATCCTCATACCACGTACTCAGCAGAAGGGAAACCCCGGGTTTGGAAATGGGCATAGGAAGGGGCGTGGCTGAGGTGGGCAAGGGGCATGGGTGAGGTAGGCAAGCCTCAGTCCTGCGCCCAGCCTCAGCTGCTACGTAACAAACACTGCCAGAGGGGGATCACCTGCCCCGAGGCTCATCTCCCACACAGCTTCCATCAGACAGACCTGGATTCAAATTTTGAGTCCGAGTGATGTTAGGAAATTACTAAATTATCATGCAATTTAAATTTGCTCATCTGCGAAGAGAGGACAATAACACCTCTTGGACAGTTGGGAAGATTAAAACGAAAAAACTTATTTACAAACACTCGGGATGTTGGCAGGCGTAGGGTGGCTTACTGAATTATGATAATGTATATTAGTATGCATCAATAGAAGAATGAAGCAAGGCCCAGGATGCTGCAACATTGTGCCGGGCACCGCAGAGGGTACGGGGAGGGATGAGACCCACTTGGTGCTCCCCAGGAGCTTGTGCTGCAATTGTAAAGGGCAGTGGGTGGAGGGTGTGGAGTGAGACGACTAACGCTATATGGCAGGAGACCTTCCCCAGCAGAACAGAGCAGCTCCAGTAGGAGTGATGCAGACAGTGAGTGTACCAAATGCGAAGAGGAGAGTTCACAACACACTGGGCAGATCCGGGAGGGCTCCCTGGAAGAAGCAGAAATGGACTCTCTGGTCCTACTTGCTACAGTAAACTCAAGATGGTTATCTAGTGAGCCAGCTGAGTGTGTTTAGTGTTGGATGCGTCCAGAAACTGGTTGTTTATCTTCTGATACTCCCACATCTCTTTGGGGCAGGAAGAAGCAGAATGAATGGAGGTTTTGCTCAAACTCTGCTGGAGTCCTGGGTTCTGGGTGGCCTGCTGAGTGAACTCATTCTACCCAGGCTATGAGGAGCTTGAGCAAACCAAATTATCTGGCTTGATGCTAGTGGGCCAGAAGTTAAGAATTTTTAGCAACTTTTCAAGTGTTTGCATTAGGCAAAGCAAGTCTTCCTAAAGATGTGTCCTTTGCTAGACATATGTACTTGTGAGAAAGGTTTAGGGGCCTTGTTCATTTGGGGGAGCAGTGGGGCCTGGGGATACCAAACGAAGACAATAATCAAGTCAGTGGTCCTGGAGAGAAAAGCTTTGCAGAAAGCAGATCCCCATGGGAGGGAGTTTATTTTACCATCACGTCTTCGAATGCATGAGCGCGTGTGAGAGAGGGGGCAGGGGAAGGAGGGGAAAGCAAGCAGTGACACCGAGCACAACATCGTAAAGTTTGTTTTCCACACGGCCCCTTGATCTTGGGTCAAATATATCTCCTGGGAAAAGAAAACATTCCTCAGGGCAATCCCTCGGGAACAGTTTTTCCTCCTTCATGTGATTTACGTTGAGGCTTCTGGGAGAACCCTGGGGTCCCATGTGGAGTGCGAGGCCATTCATGGAGCTGCAGGGACGTGGGGGGGAGAGGAATGAGCTTCCCAGACAGTCACAGGGCCTGAGCCAGCCTCTGTCTACCCAAGAGCTCCCAGATCACAGTCGCTACAGTGAGTGTGAACATGGGAACAGGGCCTCCTCATGAGGCCCGCCTATTTTTCTGAGGGCCTCATCCCGATAGAAAGGACCCTGTTACAAATTTAAGTGCTGGTTTCAAGTCCTGATCCTGCTACTTAATCACCGTTCTGTCTCGGTTTCCACAGCTATAAAATGGCAATGTTTAAAACCGTCCTGCCTACCTCGCATGGTTACGATAGTCAGGTGAAATGATAAAGATAAGGTATCACATGAGAAAGTATACACACATATACATTATTACTGGATAGCTGGTAGCAAGAAGGGCCCTTGGGCTGGAGTCAGAAGATCCAAGTCCCAGCTCTACCACAGTATGGGCTATGGGCCAGTCATTGCAATTCTGAGTCTCACTTTCTATATTGGAAATATGGGGACAATATCATTCATCCCATCTCTCTTGGGTACAAAGAGGAGTAATAGGGCCACTACTGTATAAAGTACAGTAGAACCTCTGTAAGTTGGCTATCTCAGGGGACTGTAACAAACTGGTCAACGTATAGAAGAGGTCAACATAAGGAACCTCCATTAAGTACAATTGGGCCACGTCCAGTCTATGAAAATTGGGTCAACTTAAGGAGGTGGCCAATGTAAGGAGGTGGTCAACAATGGAGGATCTACCATATAGGTTAATATTATTATAAATTATTTTTAGGGTTTAACCAGATCAGAGGACAAATGGAAACTTGTGAAGAAGAACCAATATTTTCTGCCCTTGGTTTCAATCACTTGAATCTCTGGATTTTCCCAGTGGCCTAGTATCTTGAGAACATTTTTGCTTTGAAAGAAATAATTTGATCATGGATATGGATACTGGTTATCAAATTAGTGAATGTTGGAAATCCATGATTATGGCAAAAAAGCACAGGTTAACTTATCGCATTTTTGTAGCAGAGTCCATCTGATATCCATTTCCCCCTTCTTTTACCAAGAGAACCTTATTTGATTATGGGAGTGGTGATGTGCTCAGGCAATACAAATGCCATTTCCCATCTCCATCTGTAAACAAGGTGGGCTATATCTGCTAATAGGGAGGACTGAGTGGCCAACTTTAGACCAGTGTGATGTAATGAGATGTTCTTGGTGAGGCTTAAGGAAAGTTTCTACAAAGGAGGGACTAATTGAGCTGGCAGGTGACTTTGCTGCTACCCTTCACTGTCTTAATGTTTGGAATGCAGAAGTGGTATTCCAGTAGCCATTTTGTGACCATGAGGCTATCTTGGTATCAAGATAGTGAAGCAATGGCTCGGTGCCTGTGGCTTAATGGGCTAAGGTGCCAGCCATGTACACCTGAGCTGGTGGGTTCAAATCCAGCCTGGCTCCGCCAATGATGGCTGCAACCAAAAGATGGCTGGGCGTTGTGGTGGGTGCCTGTAGTCACAGCTACTTGGGAGGCGGAGGCAAGAGACTCACCGAGCCCAGGAATTGGAGGTTGCTGTGAGCCGTGATGCTACAGCACTCTATCCAGGGTGACAGCTTGAGGCTCTGTATCAAAAAAAAAAAAAAGATAGTGAAGCAAAATGACAAAGGAGCTTGGTCTATTAATGACGTTAATCAATTATCAGTCTGGCCTTAGACTATATACTTCTGCACTTCTTTTTGAGACAGAGTCTCATTTTATTGCTGTCGGTAGAGTGCCCTGGCATCATAGCTCACAGCAACCTCAAATTCTTGGGCTCAAGTGATTCTCTTGCCTCAGCCTACCAAGTAGCTGGGACTATAAGTGCCTATCACAACTCCTGGCTATTTTTAGAGACAAGGTCTCACTCTGGCTTAGGCTGGTCTCGAACCTGTGAGCTCAGGCAATCTACCTGCCTCAGCCTTCCAAGTGCTGGGATTATAGAAATGAGCCACCGTGCCCACCCTGAATGCACTTTCTAACTCAATACAATCTTATCCTATAATATTAATATTATCTTTATTTGGTAAGTCCACATAATTATTCTCTTAGGTGCTAAGAAATAAGTAAGCTGAGATCCAAGGAGTGAAATTAGCTAAAGAAAGTCATGATAAAGCATGTTTTAATTTCTGGATCAACTCTGTATTTCTCAACCAAAGTGAACAACACCTTTGTAAATTATCCTAGGACTATTTTTTTTAATTTCAGAATATTAAAGGCATACAGATGTTTTTGTTACATGAATCGCTTTTATAATGCTTGAGTCAACCTGTGAGTGCTCATTGTACTGATTAGGTAGATTTTTGCCCCTTCCCTTGTCCCTCACCTCCACTTGATTTCCAATGAGCTTACTTCCTTCTGGGCATATCTGTGTCTCAGTTATTTTTAATTCACTAGCAAGTCCATGTGGTGTTTGCTTTTCCATTCTTGAGATACTTCACTTAGAATAATGATATCTAGTTCCAATCAACTTGCTGCAAAAGGCACTAAGTAATCCTTTTTTATGACTGAATAGCACTCCATGGTATACATATACCATATTTTGTTAATCCACTCATGAATTGATGAGCATTTAGGTTGATTCCACATCTTGGCAATTGTGAATTGTGCTGCAGTAAACATTTGAGTGCAGGCATCTTTTTAATAAAATGACTTCTTTTCCTGTGGGTCGATACCCAGTAGTGGGATTGCTGGATCAATGGTAGGTCTACTTGCAGTTCTTTAAAGGTTCTACATACTATTTTCCACAGAAGTTGTTCTAATTAACAGTCCCACCAACAGTGTATAAGCATTCCTTTCTCCCTGCATCCACAACTGCACCTCCTGTTTTTGGACTTTTTAATAAAAGTTGTTCTTTTAACAGGGGTAAGGTGATATCACGCTGTGGTTTTAATTTGTAATTCCCTGATGATTAGTGATGTTGAGCATTTTTTCATACGTTTCTTGGCCACTTGTCTATCGTCTTTCGAAAAGCCTCTGTTCCCGTCTTTTGCCCACTTTTTAATGGGGTTGTTTGTTTTTTTCTTACTGATTGGTTTGAGTTCTTTGTAGATTACAGATATTAGCCCTTTATTGGACTATTTTTTGAGTAGGAGAAAGCTAGAAGGTATTACAGTTACCATTTTGCAGTTTGAACAGCAAGGAAAAGTGGAGAGGGAGGCTGCAGAGTGGGAGCCATGAAGCTAAGCCAAGGAGCCCTGTGCAGCACCGCTGCCAAGCACACACCCTTCCACACACCCTGATTGAAGCCACACCCCACATTATACCAACAGTACCCACATCCCTTCATTCTTCCAGTTAAGGTCAAGGCTGTATTTAGCACAGTGGCGGTGTACCTGAATAAAAATGAAAATCCTAGACCTCTGCATGTTCAGAGGAAATCAAAGGAAACACCTGGAAGACGGGTGAATCTTCTTTCTTAAAATAGGGATCTTTACACATGTGAAGTTTAGCGTTGTTTCCTTAATGCCTCAGTCCACATGGGGATACTGGACTGTGTAATGTACCAATTATGTAATATGACTCACTGTGATTTTAATCTCTGAACAAACCTACTTAAGGAATTGACAGAATTGAGTACGGTTGGTGATATCATGGAAATAAGACCTGTCTACGCAGATAAAAAGAAGTGAAGAGTTCACAGACCTATCAGCCAATTTTCCAAACCTACAGCCTTATTCAAAGTGAGTAAGCAAAGCTTTTGTTGAAGCAGAAGTACTTGTTTGGCTACCCCAAAACAAAATGTCTTACACAGTATCAGGGGTGTCCAACCTGCTACCTGTGGGCCACACACTGACTTTGTGAGTACCCGTTTTGCTTATCTGTGGTGTCAAATATTAGGAAAATAAGCATGATCTTCCTTCCTTCCATTCAGCTTTTGTTATGTTTATGAATTTAAAGTGTGGCCCAGTGTTTCTTCTTGCAATGTGTGGAAGAGGAAAAAAAGTGTCAGACACCCTGGCTCCAGAGATCTGTAGATGTTGCACTGTCTTTCTTCTATTCCCTTTCTTCTTTGAATCCCTACTGTCCTGATCTTCTGACATTGCACAGTTCAGCTTTAGGTTACATTTTATTGTATATTGATCTCTAGTTCAATTGTGTCCTTTCAACATAACTGTAAACTGCTTAAATGTAAGGGAAACAGCAAGTGGGTTATTTAAAAGTAAAAAGTATGACTTCTGTCTCCAGAAAGATGGAGTTGATGTACTTTTCTCTATTTCTCCCAAGTATAATGAAAAGCCCTGGACATTACATATAAGACAAATATAAAACTATTGAAAGACAGAGAGAAGAAAGCAGACCTACTGGAGACCTCGGACCCAAGGAAAAACACAGTAGTGAGTTCCTTGTGGTTTTTCTTTCTTTCCTTTTTTTTTTTTTTATAGCCCTCGGTAGAGTGCCGTGGCATCACACAGCTCACAGCAACCTCCAATTCCTGGGCTTAGGCGATTCTCTTGCCTCAGCCTCCCGAGTAGCTGGGACCACAGGCGCCTGCCACAATGCCCGGCTATTTTTCTGTTTTTGCAGTTTGACTGAGGCTGGGTTTGAACCTGACACCTTTGGTGTATGGGGCCAGCACCCTACTTGATGGGCACAGGTGCTACCCAAAACATTTAGATAATAACTGCTCAACTGTAGCCAAAATCACAAACAAACAAACAAAAACAAAAACAAAAAAAAACTGTGGCTCCATCTCCACCTATTCTAGGAAAAGTTGAGTAGAAAACCTAGACTTCAGTTCTTGGTAGACCATAATAAGGCACCAGAAATGAAACAAGAGATATTACTACAGATCCAACAAACATTAAAAATAAAAAAACAAATAAGTAAAGGAAAACTACAAACAACTCTAACATGTACATTTTAAAGCATCAATGAAATAAACCACTTCTGTGGAAAACATAAACCATGAAAACTCAGGAAGTATTAAATATAAAATTTGAAAAGCCCAATAACTATTAAGAGAATTACATTCATCTTTTTAGAAGTAAAAAGAAGAAGCCTATTAGTCCAGATTTTTCCACCAGAGAATTCTACAAAATAAAACTGAATTAACACTAATTCTATACAATATCTTCTAGAAAATAAAAGAGGAAGAAACACTTCCCAGTTCATCTTACGAAACTACCATTATTCTGATACCAAAAATAAAACAGTACTAAAAAACTACAGACCAATGTCCCTCATGATAATAGACATGTAATCCTCAACAAAATATTAGCAAAAATGAATTGTTTAGCATGATTGGGGTTTATTCTAGAGATGTAATGTTGGTCAATGTTTGAAAATAGTCTATCCACCATATTGATAGGTAAAAGAAGAAAAGTCACATGATCATATCAAGCAATGGAGAAAAACCATGTGATAAATGCTCGTTCATGTTACGCCCATAAAAAAATAAGAAAAGAAGGAAACTTCCTTGACTTACTAAAGAGCAGCTACTCATTCATGTTAAAAAACTCCCATAAAAAAATAAGAAAAGAAGGAAACTTCCTTGACTTACTAAAGAGCAGCTACAAACCCTCCCGTCTGTTAACAATCTATGTAATGGTAAAAGGCTCAATGCCTTTCCCCTACAATTGGGAACAAGGCGAGAATGTCCACTCTCGCTACTCTGTTTTGACATAGTGCTGGAAGGGATATCCAGCCTGTGGCCCGCAGGCTGCATGTAGGTTATTTGAAGACTGTGTTGCTTATCTGTGGTGTTGAATATCACAAAAAGTATGCAGGGACCTCGTGTTTTGCTCATCAGCTGTTGTTAGTGTCTGTGTGCTTAAAGTGCGGCCCAAGACAACTCTTCTTCTTCCAGGGTGCAGCAGAAGAGAAAAAGGTTGCACACCCCTGTATGAAATAAAAGGTTGCTTTAGGATAACACCCAAACTGTGTTTTCCTCTAAACCCCATAACAATCAACGCAGAAGAGGATTCCTGTGACTGAAAGTGGGGCTTTTCCCCACACACCAAACAGCAGACACCAGCTGGGTGTCCTCTAACTCAAGGCAGATGCCACCTGGAGATAGCCCCAGATCCCACAGGCTGAGGGCTGAGTCTCCAAGACTACACCCCTACCCACATACCAGCTGCAAGTCGGGCTTCGGACTGACCAGCTTCAAGTTGGGGTTCTCATGACCCCCTCCTTTGGGTTCCATTAATTTGCTAGGGTATCTTACGGAACTCAGGGAAACATATTTACTGGTTTATTGTAAAGGCTAAATCAAGGGATGTAATGAAGAGATACACAGGGCAAGGTATGGGGGAAAGGGCACATAGCTTCCATGCCCTCTCGGGTGTGCCACACGCCAGAAACCTCCTCATGTCCAGCTCTCCAGAAGCTCTCAGAACCCATTCCTGTTGGGTTTCTATGGAGGCTTCCTTACACAGGCATGACTGGCAACCATGTAGAAATGTGACTGGACAAAAGTACACCATCTCAACCATCAGGGCCTGTCTCTTCCGATTCTTCCTGGCCTCCCTATGTAGCATTCCTTCCTCCAGGGAATAGGGCAGGACCCTCTCTGGAAAAAGGGTCTTTTGACCCAGAATCAGATTGGAGCCCTGCCTTGGGCAGGTGAAAGAAGGGCAAGAAAAGGTCAGAGAGAGAGAGAGATTCTGTTTCCTGAGCCCTAAAGCACGTCAACCTTATAACAAGGGCTACAGGACTTATGAGTCAGAACTATGGACAAAAATTAACATACAGAGGGTGCCAAAAATGTACACGCATTTTAATAAAGGAGGAAACTGTATTAAAATTGTAATAGTCTGGGTGGCACCTGTGGCTCAAAGGAGTAGGGGGTCGGCCCCATATACTAGAAGTGGTGGGTTCAAACCCAGCCCTGGCCAAAAAAAAAAAAAAATTGTAATACTCAAGTCACATTTGGCTTTTGCAATTATAAGAGATACAAGATACAGTATATACTATACAAGATAAATGTGATAGGTGTATGCTGAATATTACTATTTTAATACAATTTTTTTCCTTTTTTAAACTGTGTATATATATTTTGGCACCCTCTGCATATAATACCACAAAGGTACACATATTGGAAAGAAAGAAATAAAACTGCTTATTTGCAGCTCACATAATTGTGTGTCTACTGAGAAAATCCCAAGTAATCTACAAAAAAATCTACAGTAATAAGTGAGCTTGCAAGCTAAAATGTACAGAAATCAATTGTCTTTCTATAATAGCAGTAAACGCTGACATCAAAAATTAAAAATAGAAAATGGCAAAAATAAAATTTACATTTGGTCAGAAAAATTAGATCCTGAATCTAACAAAATGTACACAACTTTCATACTGAAAACTACAAAATGCTGATGAAATGAACTAAAGAAGGTTTACGTAAATGAAGAAGCGTACCACGCCTATAGGGTAGAAGATTAAATGCAGTAAAAATGTCAGTTGTCCCAAATGGATATACCCGTTTAATGCAATACCTATCAAAATCCTAGCAACATTTTTTGGTAAATATACACAAGATTATTCTGAAATGTACATTGACAGGCAAAGGACCTAGAATGGCTAAACCAATTTTGAAGAAGAAGAATAAAGTGGAAGGTATCAGTCTCGCTAATTTTAAGATTTATTATATAACTACAGTAATCAAAACTGTGTGTTATTGGCAAAAATACATAGAAATCAGTGAAATAGAACGGACAGTCAAAAATAGAACCACACAAGACTGTCCAAATGCTTTTTCACCAGGGTGCAAAAGTGATGCGTGAGAAAGATAGCCTTTCCGCACAGGTAATTGGAGTCATTAGATATTCACAGACATAAAGATGAACGTCAACTGAAGTCTTATACCACATATAAATAGTAACTCAAAATCATTCACAGACTTAAATGGAAGTGTTCTACAAAACTTGGATAAAATCACAGGAGAAAACCTTCATGACTTAGGGTTGGGCAAAGAGTTCTTAGACTTGACATGGAAAGTATGATCCACGAAAGAAAAACACTGGTAAATTAGGCTTCATCGAAACTAAAAATTTTTGCTACAAAGAGCCAATATTTGCAGACCACGTTTCTAAAAATGAACTAATATCTCAAATATATTTTTAAAACACCCTAAATTCAACAGAAGCAAATAGTTTAATTAGAAAACGAGCAAAAGATGTGAAGAGACATTTTATTGACAAGGATATACAGAGGGGAAGTAAGCACAGGAAAAGGTGTTCAACATCAGTAGCTCTTAGGAAAATGAAAAGTAAGACCACCATAAAATACCATGACATGCCTATCAGAATGGCCAAAATAAACAACAGAAGAATTCCAAATAGTTTATGTAGATACTCCCCCCCGCAACGTGGTGGCGCTTAACCCCTGACCCCTGTGAGTATGGGCTATGCGAGGCACTTGATTCCAAGGAGCAGAGTATGAAAGCAGAGGCAGGCAAAAAGTGGAGAGACCTGCCAGACACTCCCTACCCAGGCGATCGGGTTAACATCTCCAGTCATGTCGATAACATGTACCTTTTATATGACATGGTGCAAATGGTACTTTACCTTTGTGGTAATCCTTCCCAAATCCTAAGTCTGACCATAAAGGCATCAAACAAAGCCAAATTGAGGGATAGTCTACAAAATACTGGCCAGCACTCCTTAAAGTTATCAATGTCATCAAAAATAGGGAAAGTCTAAGAAATTGTCAGGGACCAGAAAAGGCTCAGGAGACATGACAAAGAAAAATGGGTGGTACCCTGGATGGAATCCTCATCAGAAAAAGAGACATGGGTCATTACAAAAGTTTTGGGATACACAGAAATCAAGAAATGTAAAATTCTCGTGTACAGAAACCAATGAAGCCCTCTCTCCCAGCAATACCAATAAGCCAAGCAAGTTGAAACTTGCATGGGTGAATCAGAAAGGACACTGTCTACTGTGTTCCTTGGAATTGGAATAATGTCCACAACAGAGTAGGTTGCAGTGACCTACATATTAAAGGCAGACTAGTGGAATTCAAATGAACTGTGGTGTCTAGTTCATAGTAATGTGCCAGTGTTGGTTTCTTAGTTGTGACAAAGAAACCGTATGAACATCAGATGCCAGACACTCCCTTACCCAGGCGATCGGGTTAACATCTTCAGTCATGTCGATAACGTGTACCTTTTATATGACATGGTGCAGGTTGGGAACCTAAGTGAGGGGTGTCTTCGCTCAGACAGTTATAACAAATTAGTTTAGACTGGGTGGTTTCAACAACAGACATTTATTTTTCACAGTTCTGAGGCTGGGAAGTCCAAGGCCAGGGTGTCAGCGTGTTTGGGTTCCTGGTGAAGGTTCTCTTCTAGGCTTGCAGATAGCTGACTTCTCACTGTGTCCTCACAGAGGGGTAGGGGGAGAGAGAAAGAGAGCTGCTCCCTGGTCCTTCCTTATTTGGGTACTAATCACATGAGGACCCCACCCTTGTGACCTCATCTAAACCTGTCTCCCAAAGGCTCCATCTCTAAATTCCATCACATTGGAGTTCAGAGCTTCAACATATGAATTGGGGGGTGGCGGGTGGAGGACATAATTCAGTCTAAGGCAAGAGGTATATGGAACTCTTAGTACCATCTTTGTAACTTTTCTGTATATCTAAAACTTTTAAAGTTTGGTTAAAAGGAATTCGTAAAAAGTGACACCATCAATTGCTGGTAACGATGCAGAGAAACTAGATTACTCATACATTATTGGTGGAGGCCAGGTGTGATGGCTTACACCTGTAATCCTAACACTTTGGGAGGATCACTTGAGGGCAGGAGTTTGAGACCAGCCTGAGCAACATAATGAGACTTTGTCTCTACAAAAATAGAAAAATAAGCTGGACATGGTAGTGCTAAACTGTAGTTCCAGCTACTTGGGAGGTCGAACCCAGGAGTTTGAGGTTGTAGTGAGTTATGACGATGCCATTGTATTCTAGCCCAGGCAACAGAGCAAGACTATCTCAAGACAAAAATAAAACAAAACGAATGAAAAAACACATTTAGGAGAAATGTAAAATGGTATGACCACTCTAGAAAATAGTTTGGCAGTTTCTTAAAAAATTGAACATGCAATTATTCTATGACCCAGCTATCGTACTCCTGGATATTTATCCCAGAGAAAAGAAAACTTATATTCACATGAAAATCTATACACTTATGTTTATAGCAGCTTTATTTATATTGGCCCCAAACTGGAAATAACCAATTCCCTCTTAGTACTATCAGGATTTGCTATCAAGGTCATACTGATGTCCCTTTATAAATAAATGGTTAAATAAACTCTAGCAACATTCATACTATAAAACACTACTCAGCAGCAATAAAAAAGGAATACACTATTATACCTGCAATAACCTGAATCCATCTCTAGAGAATTATGTTGGATATAAAAAGCCAGTCCCAAAGTGTTACAGGCTGTATGATTCCATTTACCACAACATATTTGAAATGACAGAAATATAGAGGTAGAGAAGAGATCCAGGCGTTAACAACGAAGGGTGAAGGGAAGAAAGGAGAAGTGGTGATAACAGGACGACAGGTGGCATCCTTGTGGTGATGGAAATGTTCTGTATGTTTATTATCAATGTCAATATCCTGGCTGTTATATTGTACTACAATGTTGAAAGATGTTACCACTGGGGGAAACTGGGTAAAGGATACTTAGGATCCATCTGTTTCTTTTTTTCTTACAACTTTCTGTTAATCTATAATTTTCTCAAAATAAAAAGTTTTAACTTCCGAAATAGTCAAAAGTTGCAACCTGAGACACTTTCAAAATCAGGCCACAGGTTACATAGAAGGTCTCTGAGTCTCTTTGCTGTCAAAAGGGTATAGAGCTCTGTGTATCTGGAGCTGCTTTCAACTCTGCTCCAAGCCATGAGAACAAAAATATTAGATTAGATGCATTAGAAACCAGGAAATGGTCACAGGAGTCAAACAGGCAACAGAGAAGAATAGAAAAGACAAAAAGGGTATGAAAAGAACAATCAGCTAGTGACACAGAGAAACAATTGATCTTGTCTTCTCTGAAGCAGTCATGTAGGGACAATGGTCACATTCTGGGAGCTGCCATTGCCATGAACACTTTTGGAATCTCTTTCAAACACACCTTGGAGTCCACAGTGTGTGAGAAGCTACGCTTTACAAATCTTCTGCTATTTGACATAGATTCTAGTTTTCTGAAATCACTGGAAATGACAGGAGGCACTTATGGTATTCTGTGATGAGCACAGGCTTCGGGTTCAGTGAGAATCAGGTTTAAGAGCAATCTTTGCGATTTAGTAAATGCCTGACTGTAGGCAGGTAATTCAGTCTTCGTCAATATCAGTTTCGTAATCTGTAGAATAAAGCTAATTATGCCCATCTCCCAGGATTTGTGAAGATTAAGTGTGAGAATAGATGTGAAGCACCCAGTCCTGTGCCTGGCCCAGAGTCAAGTTTAACAAATGCCTGCTTTCAAATGATATTGAGAACACGAGTTGATTTTCTTGTAAGATGCCTGAATGAAATCTGAAGGACATCCAAAAATAAGAAGGGTTCAAAACTGCTCTGAGTTGCGTCAGTCGACCACTTTGGAACACGCTGATAATCTCCTAAACTGTATGTAGAACAAGTCACATTTTGTTTAAGAAGTTCTGGCGTGTTTGTTATAAGCCCAATTTTATTTCCTTTGTGTCATATCCCACAACAACATAGCATCATTTAGTAAACAGATACTGAGGCCCGAAAGGAATTACAGTATTTATAAGATGACATGGGTGATTTATTTTAAAAATCTAAACTGTGGGCTCAGAAGATTTTTGTCTTCAATAGATATACATTTCTGACACATTTCTTACAAAATGGTTCAAGTCTGTGTGCTTTTAAAAACCTAATTTTAAAAAAATAACAATTTGAGCGTTAACATGAATAATAACTGTGATAGAATGAAACATATCAAATATATCAAAACTCATTATGAGTTTAGAGAATATATTTGCAATCCACATATCTGACAAAGGAAATATATCCAAAATGTGAACTCAATAATGAGAAAGCAAACTGTCCAATAAAAGATGAGTAAAAGACCTGGTCTCCAGTCCAGCAGGTAGGAAGGTCAGAAGTCACCACCTCACCCTAACTACAAGGAGAAAGTTGGACTAACTGAAGAGTCAACAACTCCTTTTAGATCTGCAGGAGGAGTAAGGCCACCGGGCAAACTGCTGCCTCCAAAATAGAGAAGCAGATCAGCGAATACAGAGAGATTCACAACTTACCAGGACAGAAGCCCCCAAAATACCCAGTGCAGGAACCAGTGCCCAGGTAGGAAAACCTGAACTGGAATTGATGCACCGTTCAGGTTTAGAAATGTTATGATGCCTGCATGTAGACTACAATGAACTAAAGTAGAAACTGATAACAAAAAAAAAAAAAAAAAAAGAAAGAAAGAAAATCCCAAATGATTTGAGATTAAACATCCCACTTCTAAATAACGTGAGTCAAAGAGGAAATATCAAGAGAAATTTTAAAATATTTTGAACTAAATACAAATAGAAGCAAACTTATTAAACTTTGTAGGATGCTGAAGAAGCAGTGCCTACAGGGAAATGCGTAACAGTGAATGCATATTTTAGGAGAGAGAGAAAAAAAAAGAAACTAAACATAATGTAAGCTTTCATTTTGGGAAACCAGGAAAATAAGAGCAAATTAAATCCAAAGTGAGCAGAGAGAAAAAAAAAAAGAAAAATTAGAGTAGAAATCAATGAAATGCAAAAGAAATCAATAGGAGAAAATGATGAAACTAAAAACTAGTTCTTTGAAAAGATCAATAAAATAAGTTTGCCTCTAGCAAGGTTAAGTAGAAAAAGAGAGAGAAGGAAGTTTTAAATGACTAATATTAGAAATGAAAGAGGAATCAACACATTGTACCCCATAAATGCATTAATGTATATATGATCTATGTGTTTATGATTTAATAAAAATTTTAAAAAAGAAACAAAAGAGGAAACATCACTATAGATTTTATGGAAAATAAGAGAATAATAAAGGAGTATTATGAGCAACTCTATGTGCCCACAAATTTGATAACCTAGATGAATAGATCAATTCCTTGAAAGATACGATCTGCCAAAAGTCACACAAGAAGAAATAGACAATCTAAGTAAGCCTATGTGCCTTAAATAAATGCTATACTAAAGAAATAATTAGTAACCTTACAAAACAAAAAACACCAGGTGAGACCCAGATAGGGTCATTGGTGAATTACACCACAGATGTATAAAAGTATACAAATTCTCTATAATCTCTTTCAGAAAATAGAAGTAGAGGGAAGGAACTTTTTTTTAGTCTATAAAGCCAGCATTACCCTAATACCAAAACCAGAAAAAGACAGTAAAAGAAGAGAAAACTATAGGCTAATATCTTTCATAAATACAGATACAAAAATCCTCAAAAGAACATTAGTAAATTGAATCCAACAATATATAAAAAGAATTATACACTATGGCCAGGTAGGATTTATGCCAGGTATGCAAGGCTGGCTCAGCATTCAAAAACAATAGATGTAATCTATCTCATCAACAAGCTAAAGAAGAAAAGTTGCGTCATCATATCAATACATATAAGAACAGGCTCCTGTTCAACATTGTACATATACTAGAGTCCTAGTTAATACAATAAGAAAAGGAAAGGAAATAAAGGGTACAGGTACACTGATTGGGAAGAAGAAAATAAAACTGACTTTGTTTGCAGTTGACATAATTGTCTATGTAGAAATCTACAAGAATCTACCAAAAACCTCCTGGAAACAATAAGTGATTACAACAAAGTTGCAGGATAAAAGCCTAATACACAAGTCAGTCACTTTGATATACACAAGTAATAAACACATGAAATTTGAAATTAAAAACACAATTTACATTAGAATCTAAAAAAATTAAATAGGGATAAGTCTAACAAAGTATGTAAATGATCTATATGAGGAAAACAACAAAACTCTGATCAAACAAATCAAAGAAGAACTAAATAAAGGAAGAGATATTTATTAATAGGATGTTTATGGATGGGAAGTTTCAACACTTCAAGGTCTCAGTTCTTCTCAACTTGATCTATAGATTCAATATAATCCCAATCAAAATATGAGCAAGCTCTTTTGTGGATATTGGCAAATGGATTCTAAAGTGTATATGGAGAGGTAAAAGACCCAGAACAGCCAATACAATATTGAAAGAGAAAAACAAAGTTGGAGGACTCGTATTACCTGACTTAAGGATTTACTATTAAGCTGCAGTAATCACAACAATATGGAATTGGTGAAAGAATAGACAAATAGATTAATGGATAAGGATTGAGAGCACATAAATAGACCCACATCAATTTAGTCAACTGATCTTTGACAAAAGGGTACCTGCATTACAATGGAGAAAAGATAATTTTCAATAAATTGTGTGGAAGCAACAGAGCATTCGCATACAAAAATGTGAATCTAGAGACAGATCTGATATTCTTCAGAAAAATTAAGTCAGAATGTATTACAGACCTAAATGTAAAAAGCAAAACTATAAAACTCCCAGAAGATAACATAGAAGGAAATCTAGGTGATCAGTTTGGCGATGATTGTTTAGATATGACACCAAAGAGATAATCCATATAAGAAGGAATTCAAAGGCTGAGCTTCGTCACAATGAAAAGTTTCTGCTCCATAAGGACACTGTCAACAAACTGAAAAGGCAATCCACAGGCAGACACGACGTATTTGCAAAATATAGATCTGGAAAAAGACTGTTACCCAAGTCATGCAAAGACCTATAACACCATGTTATATACTTTAAATAAACATAATAAAATTTATTTTTAAAAATATACTAAGAACTCTTAAAACTTACAAGAAAACAAACAACTTTATTAAAAAATAGGCAAAAGACCTTAATAGACACCTGTTAAAAAGATATACTGAAGGCAAATAAACATATGGAGAGATATTCAACATCACATATCATGAGGGAAATGCAAATTAAAACAAACAAAAAAATGAGATACAGCTACATTCCAGAACCCCGACAATACCAAATACTGGTTTTGATGTACAGCAACAAGAACTTTTTTCATTCATTGCTGGTACAAATGCTACATGATATAGCCAATTTAGAAGACAGCTTGGTGGTTTCTTACAAAACATACTCTTATACCATCTAGCAACTGTGTCCCTTTGTATTTCCTCAAAGGAATGGAAAACTCATGTCCACACAAAAACCCTCACATGGATGTTTATACCAGCTTTATTAATAATTGCCAAAACTTGAGAACCAAAATGCTCTTCAGTAGGTGAATGGATAAATAAACCCGTGGAATTTTCTTGGAATAGTGTTGGCTTCTAGTGGACCCCAACTTGGGACAATGGCCAGAAAGGGAGATGGCAGTGAGGAAAGGACAAAACTCACACCAAACTTAGTGTATAAAACGGGAAGCTTTAAGGGCATACACTGTTTCATGTGCCTAGGGCACAGCATGAGAACAATGCAACACCTGTCCTGTTTCCTGGAAACTTTTTATTTGGTACGTAACAGAGTATACGTGCAAGGATGTGCAGCGGTCAGGAGGCAGCAGTCAAGGTTAAGTACAAGAGAGGGGAGATTAGAATCCCCAGAAAGGTTGGGTAATGAGTAAAAAGGGACATAGGGTAATGGAACATCTGAAGAGGCCAGATAACGGTGCAAGCAGGAGAGAAAGGAGAGCAAGTCTCTTCTCCTCAGACAGACAACTCAGCTTCTCTAGCCTAAGCCACTAGTTGATGGTCTCAGCTGCCTGCACTGCGGATTTCCCATGCAGAGATAGTCGTGCAGATATTCCCCTCCCGGGCACCGTCAGACTCCTTTCTTCTCAAGTACGGGGGGCAAGGGGGGGGGCTGCCTGTAGGCTTTACCCTGGCTTTTGAAGGGCCCTTGTGTTCTCAGCCTATCTATTCTCATAGAATATTATTCAGTGCTAATAAGAAATGAGCTATCAAACCATAAAAGTACATGGGAAATCTTAAATGCATATTTATAGATGAAAGAAGCCAATCTGAAAAGGCTCCATACTAACCGCCTGACATCCTGGAAAAGGTAAAACTATAGAGACAATAAAAGATCAAGGGTTGGCTCAGCACCTGTGGTTCAACGGGCTAAGGCGCCAGCCACGTACACCTGAACTGGAGGGTTCGAATCCAGCCCGGGCCCGCCAAACAACAATGACGGCTGCAACTAAAAAATGGCCCAGCGTTGTGGCGGGCGCCTGTAGTCCCAGCTACTTGGGAGGCAGAGGCAGGAGACTCGCTTGAGCCCAGGAATTGGAGGTTGCTGTGAGCTGTGATGCCACAGCACTCTGTCCAGGGTGACAGCTTGAGGCTCTGTCTCAAAAA
>CAUYRH010040145.1:0-45621 GCA_963574655.1 Perodicticus potto | reverse complement strand
CAAAAGTGTTTTTTTCTTTCTCTTTCCTCTGAAAAAAAAGTCCAGAAAGGACAAGTATTAGATGCCATGCCCTGGGCTGAGCATTTTGGAATATTTTTTCTTGCCAACTCTGCAAGAAAACATTGTTATCCAGATATGATTCAGGGCCTCTTTGTACCCCAGAGGTTTCAGGTTAGTAGTCTTGAAATCCCTCTTTCATAGCCTGTGCAATTTAAGCATGTTCTAGTAAGCTCCTGTGACTTCCAGCTTCACATCTTCAGTCCCTGCCCCTTCATCTGGGAGTGTCACTTCAGTAATATCCCTTCTTGTAGAGCAGAGCCAAGTCATCCCATTAGCATAATAGTTTGAGCCCCAAACACCCAATCACACTCAAGATTTGCCAAAGTTTAGTTTGGGTTTTCAAGGCTTTAGGAATAATGAAATTGAGTTATAACATTTTAACAGTTATGCATTGCTGTCCAGGCTTCTTTCCTTCTGAACCTCCCTGTTTCCTGCTTCCTTCCAAAAGCCTCCTTCACATTTACGACCAACCCAATTGCACACAGCAGCCACTGGGGCAGGGAGGGTAGTTCCCTCGCTGTAGATGAGCCTCTCTTGGGAGCTATCTGATCCACCTTGTCAGCCTTCCCTATCTCCGCCAGAGAAAATGACAGCTTCAGTGAATGACATCATTTTCACAACATTATATGATTAGTTTAGCCAAGGAAATATGTATTGACTGTCTAGTTTATTACACATCAAGCTCTGTGCTAAGAATCACAAATTGTAGTCACAGTCCTTGCCCACACAGTACTCAGAGTTCTGTGAAAGAGACTGAATAACATAATCATAATTCAGAGCGTTAAGTTTAGTAACAAATATTTTCAAGTAACAGAAAAGATGATTAGCTCTGTCTAAGGCACCCAGCAAGGCTCCAAAGAAGTGTTGATACTTAAGATGCATTTTAAAGGATGAATAAAGATGGTCACATGGACAAGGAAAGGAACAACACCCCTGAGGCACAGGCAACATAATTTATAAACACACACAAATAGGAAGCCCCATGTTATATTTGAAGGGAATTAACATATTTTTAACCTGAGAGAGAGAGATGAATGGGTTTCGTTAGAGAGAGAGACAGAGAGAGAGATGAAATGGGTTTAAATAAGCAGATGAAGACCAAATGATGAAATTTGGCATCATGCAAAGCCATGAGCTTCTCCTATGGGTGATTAGGGGTAGTGAAAGATCTGAAACAGCTCAGTGACATGGAAAATGTTGTCACCCTGTTTACCATGTGCATGATCAAAGACCACTAAGAATGGGGCAGAAGCCCCATTAGGCCAGTAGCTGAGTGAGGAAGCCTGAGTGAGTGGCTAAATCCAGGGAAGGACATTGAGGATGAGTATTAAAAAAACAGATTTTAGAACTCGTTGGGAAATGAAATCGAACAAATTTGGAGACTTATAGGATGTCGAGGGTAGGGAAAGTTAAAGTCAATCATGATCTCCTGGTGCCATGTCTGTGTGATGAGATGAGTGGTGAAGCTACCAACCATCCAAAGAAACAGAGAACAAAGGAACAAGTTTACAGTGGGTGGCAGAATGGGAACTTAATTTCAAGCTAGTTGCATCTGTAAATTGGCTGCTCTGGGCTATGTTCGTCTGGGCAACTGATTTACGCTGTGACGGGTAGATCTCACCATAGAACTTGGGTTGGACAGGGAGACTCAGTTCCATGTTTTATTCATCCTCCTTGAACCAATGGGCTATCTAAGGCATGCATTTTTGGTTCTTTGGTTTTTGTCATAAAGATATAAGAGGTGAAAGAAAACATGCAAAAACACACAAGGCCTCTTAAGATCTCAGTTCAAAACTGGCATACTTTCTTGCTACTCATATTGCAGTGGCCACCATAAGGCACGTGGCCAACCACAAAGTGAAAGGGTGGCTAAATACCTTCCACCCACAAATAAGCTATGGCAAGTGTGTAGATGCAGACAAGGGTGAAAAAAATTAGCCAATAATATGTTGGCTAAAATACTCAGGAGAACATTTTGAGTTGGATACATATAAAGCTAAATCTTGTAGAAAAATCCAGCCTAAAAGTTATAGATTTTGGTTGCATCAGGGTAAAACACCTGATATGGAGATAAAACATAGTACATGTAGTGATGAGAAATAGGGCAAAAACAGACTGCCAGGAGCAGCCAACATTTACAGAGAAGAAGATGGGATTTCTTGTAGGAAACTGAAGAAGAATTGGTCACAAGGGTTGGAGAAGTCATATGGGGGTTTCCTTTCAAGAAGGATACAGTAGTTAGAATTTTATTATATTTATTACGAGCAATAATAAAATATTTGTTGAGTTTTTACTAAAAGCTGAGCATTATTCTAAATGCTTTTGCACAAGTTATTTCACTTAATCCTCACAAGACTAAAATGAAGTACATAATATAGTATCCCCATTTTATTGGTATGGAAATTGAGATGACTAGAAGTTATGCAATACATGCTGACTTACTCAGTAATCAAGGCAGTATGACTCTAGAACCTATGCTTTAGATTTAAAAAACTGTGTTCTCAGGGTATCAAATGTCAAATTTTCAATCTATAAGAAATGAAACCCAAAAATGGCTCATATTAGAACAAGGAGGCACAAATTAAAATAAGTAGGTTCCAAGACAATGTATAATTACAATTTACCTAAGTGTATGCAACTTGTAAGTGGTAGAAGCACATTTTGAATGCAGATCTCTCAGACTCCATGGTTCTTGTACTACACTGAAGTCAATACAGTATGGAGTCCTCCACACTTCGTTTCGCCCAAGGCCCTTCTCCAAGAGTGCAGGCTTTGCATCAAGGCTTGAACTAACACATTGCTCTTATTTTATCATTTGACAGCTTAAGGAAACAACAAAAAAGTAAAAGACATGGATCATCTATCACTTTTCTTTCTGATTGATGTGAATTTCAAACAAGACTTAACAAGTAGAAGTCAACATCTGATAAATATCAGTCAAGCTGCTGTCACTTCTGGGAGCCTCTGCTTGTTAAAATAGATGACAAGTTGAACACACCTTTGCCCACCAAATCCAGTTTAATTTTACTCTTCATGAATATGGGTAGACATTGTCACAAAACTGAAGCCTTCAACAAATTCATAAATTTGATCTATATGATATGAGATCTTTCAAAGTATTACTTTGGAAAGAAATGAAATCCTATCTTGTACTATAATTAAAACAATATAAATGGCACTTGCTATCTTTGAACAAAAATTTATAGAAATATGGAAAAGGTAGTTCATTTGTTGAGTTGTTTCATTTATAACATTTCCATTATTCTTTCATTATAATAATGCTTTTTGGAATTATTTTGAATCTACTCCTTTTGAATTAAAAAAACTTTCTAAAGACAAGAAGTATTATTGTGATTTATTTACATAGGTTAAGGTAATTTTGCCTAAAATATTTATTAATGTCTTTTTAAAAATAGAAAATAATTCATTTAGGAGATAAATTTAATCAATGCAATCCACTGCTCAGGTTCAGTCCCCAGCTTTTACTTAGATCATAAAAACATACACTCATTCTCATGTCAATCCAATCACCCACCTATGCTTTTAGATTTAAAAATAAGCCATTCAGTCCAAAGATTAAAATGTCTTATAAACCTCTTTCTGCAATAAGGTCAGGAAAATTGCATATATGACTCCAAACCTCAAAGAAAAGAAAACACTCTTTAATGATGAGGCTATGGCTTTATGCACAGTGCAAAGATGGCCTCTTTCATTCAATTATTCTTCTGTCTTAGAAAGACTGAACCTTGTAGATTTTTTCTTAGAGGACACAATTTCCCTCTTCATACTGTTTTTCCACTCAATCCAAAAATCTGGTGTAGAAGAACACCCTGCAGGCTCGGCACCCGTAGCATAGTGGTTATGGTGCCAGCCACATGCACCGAGGGTGGCGGGTTCAAGCCTGGCCTGGGCCAGCTAAACAACAATGACAACTGCAACAAGAAAATAGTCAGGTGTTCTGGCAGGCGCCTGTAGTCCCAGCTACTTGGGAGGCTGAGGAAAGAGAATCACTTAAGCCCAAGAGTTTGAGGTTGCTATGAGCTGTGACACTATGGCACTCTACCAAGGGCAACATAGTGAGACTCTGTCTCAAAAAAAAAAAAAAAAAAAAACCCTGCACAATCCATATCTTAGAATGAAACTAACTATATCATATCAATATTTATTGTACATAATTCCATTTCTACTGCAAAACTGAGAGAACTTTGAGAGAAGAAATTTTTTGTATTCATCATTATACCCACAAAGCCTAAAGCAGTGCCTGGCATTGTGGACGGACGGAGGTTGTTAAATGGACATAGATAATTGTGAATTGAAATTGTAGGATGCTAAGTCCCTATCCAGTGATGGCATAATAATAAATTCTAAGATTTACAATCTTCTAAGAATAATGACAAAGCCTTTGAATGGGCTTTTTTAAATGTCCATCACAACTGCTTGAGGCTGCTACTATATCCCTCATTTTGTAGATGCAGAAACAGATTCAGAGAAGCAAATAGCATCTACGATTAGGAAATGAGAAGGTCTGGTTTCAAACTCTGACATTTGGACTCCATTCCTATCCAGTGTTGTAAGCTACCAATCTTCAGTACTAAGGCAGCATTCTCTAGGGAGAATATGAAAAGTTCTTCCCTTCTTGGATTCACAGAAAATATAGAAGAAAGTCTCTCAATGCAGCCCTGAGTTCAGAAAAGTCCCCCAGATCATGCCTTTTTTTCTTCTGCTCTTGGCCAAAATGCAGATGACTCATTATCCTGACTCATACTTTACATATTCCTCCCAATTTGGGCTCAATAACCAAGTTCCACAGTGCCCCTTCTTTAATGATTTAGGAACTCCATAGGCCAGCTCACAGGGTACACTTCATAGTACACAGACTCTAGACTAGGGCTCCTATTGAGCCCAGGACCCTACAAATTGCCACCTCTCCCATCCCAAACCCAGCCCACAAACACTTCCAGTGAGGAACACTAGCCACCTGGAGTACTCGTTTTCTTTGAGAATGTTCAGGTGACCAGATATTCACTCCTATTTTCTTTGATTCTCCAAATAACATTTCTCATTTAAAAAAAAAATCACTGATGATTTTTAAACACTAAGCCAGCCATAAAAGTTCTGTACACTAGTGTTTTACTATACCAAGTATAATCCCCAGACTGGGAAGTTATTAGAATGTAGATTCTCAATCCCCACCTCAAGCTTTTGGAATCAGAATCTTCATTTTAGCAAAATCTGTAAGTGATTTCTCACACATTAAAGTTTGGGAAGAATTGCTGTACATGAAAATCTCTCTTTACTGAAATTCTAAAATATTTTTCTACACCCTTACGCCTACAAAGTGTGATCTTATTCTCACATAGTTCCTCCAGGTCATTCCAACGTATTCCATAAATTCCTCCGCATAACTCGGCAGGGGACTTGAATAACACAAAATGAAGGCAAGATGATCATTCTGTCAAGAACTTTACTTGTGTCCAGCTTAAGAGGTTTATTGATTCAAGGACACTAGTCTGAATATTGCCTTTTATTTTAGACTCCTCATCTTATTATTCTTTGCAGACAATGCCTTTGCTCAAGGCAGGGAATATATCACATAAATCTTTGTAACCCTAGAGGTTACCACAACATTTGGTACACAGTCAGTGACAAATAATAAGCTAAATAAATAAATTACACCTTTTGTATTGCCCTTTATTTATTTTTTTGAATTAATTTCCATGTGAGATTGTAGAACTCTGGGAAGCAAGTATCTTGTCTTACCTGTCTTTGTTTCTTTTCCAATATCCATCAGAGTACCTTACATGTAGGAAATTCTTCATAAACAATTTCAAAATGAACTAAATTGTTCATTGGGCATGAAAAACAACAGTTAACTTACCAAATTAGAGTATTTAATCTGAGAGTGACATTCAGTCTATTGTCAAGTAAGCACGATGGGGAAAGAATCAATGAGAGCCAACGAGAACAAAATAATTATTGTCATTAAAATATAACAGGATTAAACATTGCCTATGAGAAAAGAAAAAGGGGAGGGATAGACATTAAGACAGGGTCTCCCTCCGTCACCCAGGCTGGAATTCAGTAGCCCAGTCATAGCTTACCTCCAATTCCTAGGCTCAAGTGATCCTCCTGCCTCAGCCTCATGAATAGCTGGGACTATAGGCACCAACATGCTCTACTAATTGTTTTTCTCACTTTGTAGAGAGAGTCTTGCTGCATCATCCACGCTGGTCTCAACCTCCTGGCATCAAGGCATCCTCCTACCTCAGCATTCCCAAGTGGTGAAATTACAGGTATGAACCACCACACCCAGCCAGGACATTAATTTTTTAGTGACTTGGTGAGTTCAGGATTATTTTTTGACTCAGATCTTTTTATGCTTATGCAAACAAAACAAAGTCAACATTTTTTAAAGATATTTATTTATTTACTTAAAGAAACAGAGTCTCACTTTACCCTCGGTAGAGTGCTGTGGCATCACAGCTCACAGCAACTTCCAGCTCTTGGGCTTGACTCTTTTGCCTCAGCCTCCCAAGTAGCTGGGACTACAGGTTCCCACCACAATGCCCAGCTATTTTTTCTGTTGTTGTTGCAGTTTGTCTGGGGCCGGTTCAAATCCACCACCCTCAGTATATGGGCTGGCACCCTACTCACT
Source organism: Perodicticus potto (assembly GCA_963574655.1). Lineage (NCBI taxonomy): Eukaryota > Metazoa > Chordata > Mammalia > Primates > Lorisidae > Perodicticus > Perodicticus potto. Next base: position 38,906 of record CAUYRH010040145.1, on the reverse strand, counting down.
GAGCCACAGGCGCCGCCCAAAGACATTTATTTAATATCCAAGATTTAGGCTTGGCTCCTGTGGCTCAACGGGCTAAGGCACCAGCCACGTACACCTGAGCTGGTGGGTTCGAATCCAGCCTGGACTCGCCAAATGATGATGGCTGCAACCAAAAAATGGCCAGACATTGTGGCGGGCGCCTGTAGTCCCAGCTACTCGGGAGGTGGAGGCAGGAGACTCGCTTGAGCCCAGGAATTGGAGGTTGCTGTGAGCTGTGATGCCACAGCACTCTATCCAGGATGACAGCTTGAGGCTCTATCTCAAAAAAGAAAAAAAAAATCCAAGATTTAGTTTTTCTTTTAGGATTCAAGAACAATATTATAAACTCAGTATAAGAAAAAGAGGGACTGTAACTATTATGAAAGGCTACAAGATGTGAATAACTAGTAACTAGGTATTGTTAGAATGTTTACTCTGATACCTGATGACGTAACATCATTATTGGAATTTAAGTGCAGAGAGTTTAAGGACTGAATGCTTGCACCCTCCCACTACTGCTCCAATCAAATATCTTATATTGAAGCCCTAACACCTAGTGTGGCTATATTTGGGGACAGGACCACTAAGAAGTAACTAAGGTTAAATGTGGTCATATGGGTAGGACCCTAATTCTACAGGATAAGTATCTCTATATGATCTCTCTCTATGAGAAGCTTGCTCACTGTCTCTGCATGCATGTAGCAAGGAAAGATCATGTGAGGGCATAGCAAGAATAAAGCCCACCCCAGAAATTGAACCCTGCCAACCTTTATCTTAGACTTCTAGAACTGGGAGAAAACAAATTTCTGTTATTTCAGCTATGCAGTAAAAAAACATTCTTTAAAAGTCATAAAAGTGCTAGAGGCATTTCTCTTGCATATAAAGTGGAAACGATGACAGCACATCTCTTTTATTGATTGTTATGAGGATCCAACAAAACTCTATAAGTAAAGAGCTCAACACAGTTCTTGACACTGATTAGATAATGAATACATGTTAGTTTCCTTTCTCTTCATCAGAGTAAATTAAATGCATTTACTGTACCCTGATCATGTATTCATTCCACATTTAGTAAATCTACTATGGAACCAAGAAAGGTTTCAAGGAGGAATGATACTTGTTTCCAGTCTTGAGAGATAAAAATTAATCAAAATTTCCTTGCCTAAGCCAATCTCCTAAATTTTCTTCTAGGGTTTTATTGCTCCAGGCTTCACATTTAAGTATTTAATCCATTTGGACTGAATTTTTGTGGATGGTGAGAGATAGAACTGAGTTTCATTCTTCTGCATATGGCTATCCAATTTTCCCAGCACCATTTATTGAATAATGTGTCCTTTCCTCAGTGTATAATTTTGTCTGCTTTGTCAAAGACGACTTGGTTGTAGGCATATGGTTTCATTTCTGGGTTCTATATTCCATTCCCTTGATCTATGTGTCACTTTTATGCCAGGACCATGGTGTTTTGGTTATTATAGCCTTGTAGTACAAGTCTGGTAATGTGATGCCTTGAGTTTACAAAGGGGATTTTAAAAACACACACACATACACCTGTATATTGTCAGGGCTTGATAAGAGAGTAGATGTGGACTAAAAGATAGGATAAAGCTGAGGCTGACACTTTTTGTGAGAAAGTAAAACAAAACTGCTAACACACATTGCTGGTGGGAATGTAAAATGCTATAGAAAGCAGTCTGGCAGTTTCTACAAACATTAAATATAGTTACCAAACAACACAACTTCACTTCAAAGAATATACCCCAGAGAAACAAAACTTATGTCTACCCAAAAACTTGTAAAAGAATGTTCATAGCAGCATTATTCATAAAAACCAAAAGGTGGAAACAGCCCAAATATTTATCAATTAATGAATAGGTAAATGAAATGACACACTAACATAAAGAAATCTTATTAGCAATAAAAAGGAATTAAATACTGTTATATGCTACAACATGCATGAGCCTTGACATCATCATACTAAGTGAAAGAAGCCAGACACAAAGATTATTGCATTATTCCATTTATATGACATATCCAGGTTAGGCAAATCCAGAGGCAAAAAGTATATCGGTAATGTCACATGTGGTAGTGCTGGTAGGTTGAAGAGAAATGAGAAGTGACTGCCAAAGGATATAGAGTTTCTCTTTGAGGTGATTAAAGCATTCTAAAATCATGATGCTGGTTATACATCTCTGAGAATGTGCTGAAAAACATATCACTTTAAAGTGGGTGAATTGTATCATATCCAAGTTATATCTCAATAAAACTCTCATTTAGTAAGTGTTAGTAGCACTTACTCCCAGCTATAAGCTCCTCAAGGTCACAGGTAATTCCTCAGACAGAGCAGAAACTCAGGAAAACATTTATTGAACCGAAAATAACTTGGATGAATCAATAGATGATAGCTATTCATTACAATGCCACACTGGCAAAATCTTCTAGACCTTTGGCAGAATCTGTAGCTGATGGTCAGCCTGCAGAAGACCGGCAAGCAGAGGGCGCAGAGCCGGATGGTCACCGGGGGAGTATCTTGCCAGGGATGGGCCTGCAGAGGCCTAGAAGATGCCGTCAAAGTTATTGGCAGGAGGCAGACCTGTGGGAGCCCTGAAGCTTGGGAGCAGGGCCACACAGTCACCAGGGGATTTACTCCCCAGAGGGAGGCCTGCAGGGGTTCTGCAGATGCCAGGCAGAGGCCTGCGTGGTTGCAGGGGGAGATCCTGGCTGGGGACAGACCTGCCGAGGTCTGGCGGCTACTGGGAGAGTCTCTAGCTGATGGTGAATCTGCGGAGGCCCGGCAAACACGGGTCTAGTAGGGCTAGGCAGTTGCCAGAAGCGTTTCTGGCTGTGGGCCGCCCAGCAGAGGTCTGGCGGTTGCAGGCAGAGTTCCTGGCAGAAGGCAGGCCCACGAGAACTCTGCTGCAGAGGCACAGAACCGCCCAGTCGCCAGGGGATTTACTTTCCAGGGGCAGAACTGCTGGACCCTTGCAGATGACAGGCAAAGGTGCGTAGTAGTCAGGGGAGTTCCTGGCTGGGGAAAGATCTGCAAAGGTCTGGTGGTCACCTGCAGAGTCACTCGCAGACCGCTGACCTGCAGAGGCCCCTCAAGCCTGGGTGTAGGACCAGACAGCCGCCGGGAGTGTTTTAGCCAAGGGTCGCCCAGCAGAGGCCCAGCAGTTGCAAACAGGAGTTCCTGGCAGAAGGCAGATCCACAAAAGCTGTGCAAGCACAGGCACGGAGCTGCCCCGTCACCAGGGGGTTCACTCACCCGGGGAGGAACTGCTGGAGCCCCGCAGGTGTCAGGCAGAGGTTCATGCAGTTGCCGGAGCAATTCCCGGCTGCGGACCCAATCCGGAGAGGCCCGGCAGTTGCCAGCAGAGTCCCGAGCCAACCGCTGATCCACAGAGGCCGCTCAAACCCAGGCAACCGGCCAGGGAGCTGCCAGGAGCGTCCCCGGCTGTGGGCCACCCAGCAGAGGCCCGGCAGCTGCAAGCAGAGTTCCTGGCAGAAGGCAGGCCCACGAAAGCTGTGCAAGCACAGGCACGGAGCCGCCCTGTCGCCAGGGGACCCACTCGCCAGGGGGGAACTGCTGGAGCCCTGCGGGTGACAGGCAGAGGTTCGTGCAGTTGCCGGAGCAATTCCCGGCTGCAGACCCAATCCGGAGAGGCCCGGCAAGCCGGCAGAGTCCCGAGCCGACCGCTGATCCACGGAAGCCCCTCAAGCCCGGGCATCGGACCAGGGAGCTGCCGGGAGCATCCCCGGCTGTGGGCTGCCTAGCAGAGGCCCAGCAGCTGCAAACAGAGTTCCTGGCAGAAGGCAGGCCCACGCAAGCTGTGCAAGCACAGGCACGGAACTGCCCCGTCGCCAGGAGACCCACTCGCCGGGGGGGAAAAGTTCCCCCTTTTAATCTCCAAGATGACATGAGCCCTCAGGGGCAGGTGGTACAGTTCCCTGGATTCACCTCAATTGAGGCAGGGCACCCCACTAAGAAGGCAACTTACCTACCTCCCACATTCCCTGTTATATTTAAATATTCATTTGTCAGTCTGGAAATTCTAGGATGGCTGTGCTGAATATCTTCCATTTGAACTCAAGATACACCCTTCACCCTTTTCCACCTTACTCCATGCTGTGCCTGAGCTGATCTCAGAGTACATCACTAGGGTCTCTGTGCCCCTGACTGTGCTGAGAACTGGTAGGAGATTGGAGCCACAAGGAAGAGTATGATGCTGACATTTGTTTCTCTGGGTCCATCTCCGTGACATCAATGTGGTCTAAGTGCTTCCCTTAACCAACTTTTTTTTTTTTAATTTCAGATTAGTATGAGAGTATAGACAGTTAGTTACATTGTTTGCATTTGTTAGAGTCCAAGTCGGAGTTGGTAAACCTAACCCCCCCCCCACTTGTGTTTAACTGTGTTTTTCTCCTGTGTGAATTTGTTCTTCTGCTGGTTTCATATGAGTATTGAATATATTGCTTTTCCACTCTGTGATACCTCACTAAATAGAATGTTCTCCAGCTCCATCCAGGTTAATACAAAAGATATAAAGTCTCCATTTTTATGGCAGAAGAGTATTCCATAGTATGCATGTGTCACAGTTGATTAATCCATTCATATGTAGATGGGCACTTGGCTTTATTCCACATCTTGACGATTATGAACTGAGCTATTATAAATAATCTAGTGTATACGTCCTTATGGTAAAATGATATGTTTTCTTGTGGGAATATACCTAGTAATGGAATTGCAGGATCAAATGGAAAGTCAACTTTTAGTTCTTTGAAGATTCTTTCCAAAGAGGCTGCATTAGTTTGCAGCCCCACTAACAGTGTATCAGCGTCCCTTTTCCCCACATGCTTGCTGGCATCTTCAGCTTTAAGACCCTTTGATGTGGGCTATTCTAACAGTAGTTAGGTGAGATCTCAAGATAGATTTGGTTGGCATTTCTCTGATAATTAGGGACGATGAGCACTTTTTCATGTGTTTGTTGGCCATTTGTCTATCTTCTCTGGAGAAGTTTCTGTTCATGTCTCTTGCCCACTGATAAATGAGATTGTTTGCTCTTTTTAGGTTGATTAATTTGAGTTCTCTGTAGATTCTGGTTGTCAACCCTTTGTCAGATTCATGACATGCAAATATCTTTTCCCATTCTGAAGGCTGTTGGCTTTAATTGTTGTGTTCTTAGCAGTGCAGAAGATTTTTAGCTTAACTAAGAACCATTTGTTTATTTTTGGTTATTGCTATTGCCAATGGAGTCCTCTTCATAAAAACTTCACCCAGGCCAATATCATCAAGAGTTTTTTCCAAACTTTCTTCTAGAATTTTTATCATTTTGTGTCTTAAGTTTAAGTTTTTTATTCAGCAAGAGTCTATCTTTGTAAGTGGAGATAGACGCAGGTCCAGGTGCAGTCTTTTTACATGTGGTTATCCAGTTGTCCCAGCACCATTTGTTAAATAGGGATTCTTTTCCCCAGGGTGTCCTTAACCAAATCCTACAGTGCTTTCAGGTGTTCAGTTTCACACAGCTCTGTCTTTAGGTTCAGATAACTGCCCTTTCATACCTAGGAATGTTAATGATGCAACATCCTGCTTAAGAGAATCCTGGGATTCTTCTTAGATTGCCCAATTTATGTCTACCATAAATTGATCTGGGATCCTAAATGATACAGAAGTATGTATTTTCAAGCTTTTTGGCTTGGCATCTGAACTTGTAATATTCAAAGACTCAGCTGCCAAGAATTCTTTCCTGGTCCAAGAAATCTGACCACATATAAGGTGATATTACAGGACTGACAGCTCTGGAGAAGGCCATTTAGAATTCGGCTTGAAATTGTTGATAATTTGTCTGAGCCAGATGCTAGGTCTCTGGCCCTGGCCCGTGAAACTTCCAGGATATGGACCACTATACATTTTTACTCAGGGTAGGAATCATTCAGGTCTTAGGTGCCAAAGCACCTTAGAAGTCACAGTCAATATTTATAGCAGCGAGCATCTCAGTAGCAATCTCTTCAGCAGCAGTCTTAGGAAGAGAAGCGCTGATCAGGCTTCCTCCAAGCAAGAAGCGGAGTCAAAGGCTGAGCCCTGGCTAACTTCTCCTGCAGCTGTTTATAGAAGTGATCCCGTGGCTATTTACCCCACAGGTGTAGAGACTGCCAAGCAACAATGTACATTCTCTCGTGTTTTTTCTCTTGTGCTCTTTAAGGAGAGACCAATGGTGTTAAATGATGATAAATTCCTTCTCCAATCCCTTATCGCCAAAGTATTTCTCATCGGTGTCTCCTACAATAATTAATCAGATATATCATGCTAAAAATAGTTAACCAGTAAATAATTATGCTAAAATGTTAATGTTGGAAACTTGTCAAATATGTATGTTTTATGTTTTTCGTCTATTCTGAGTCTTGGATAACTGTCACTGTCAGTGTTTATGTGGAGATCTTATAGAAATGGGTTCCAGGAATCATTAATAAAAGATTATGAAGAACATTAGTCATTGGTTTATTAAGTTGAACATTTTATATTGTATGGAGCATATATTGATTAAAATTACAGCCTTAGGTATCAAAGAAACTTGGATTTAACTCCTGAAGAAACTGCTAATGAGTTGCATACCCTTGAGAAATTAAATAGCTTTTCCAAACTCTACTTCCTCATTTGTAAAATAAAGGTATGATAGTATTTCATATGCCTTATATATTAAGCACTTAGTACACAGCAAATGCTCAGTTAGCTATTACCATTAGTGTGATTGTGACTGCTATATTTTCTCTTCAAAAAGTCACCATTTTACTGTAGATAGCAGTTCTCAACCTGTGGGTCACAACCCCTTTTTAACAATGACAATACATTGCAGCATTAGGAAGGTTGAGAAACACTGTCATACAGGGAAGGCTCATAAACTCAAAAGTCTATAGGGGCACAGGTCATGTGTATGAGTGAAGATGTATAGACTTATGAAGCCATTTTTCCCTCTTGATATCTTCTTCATGGTCTCACTTTTGACAGACACATATAGAGAGATTTTTCTGCCATGTAAGCTTAATGACAAATGGCAAGTGACTCTGGGGCTAGTTTTTCAGGGAAAGGAAAAGCCACCTTCCTGCTCCTCTTGCTTTTTACCTTGTAGGAATATGTAGAAATGGAATATTGCTGGAGATTTCCAAAAGAAAACTACTTGATTTTTCATGATCATTTAGAAATTTATTTTCTTTGAAACCTCTCAATTTTTAAATATTGGCTCAATGTTTTTGAGACAATACCAGGAAAATAAAAGACACTTGAAGACTAAGTTGGGTGTATAGGGCACCCGTGTAAATTCTGACATAGGGAATTAAAATCCCTGATCCAAATTAATCATATGTTTTAATTTATAGGAAGCAGGGAAGCCAAGGGTTAATTCAAGAATACACAAATTTTTGTGTGTATGTGATGGAATTCAGGATAAGACAAAACTTGAGGAATTAGTGAGGGGAGTAATACAGAGCATCACAGTACTCCTTTCCCTACCTCTAACACTGTGTCCAGGGGCCCAACAATGACAAGTGCAGGAGAAGAGGGACGTTCAGCAAAGAACAGATCCTCAAGGGCAAAAGGGCCTTTTGAAAAAGAAAAGAGAGCTCAGCAAGTGAAATAAAGACACTGAGCCTTTAGTTTTACTTATTTCTAAACTATCACAGTTAAAACGTTCTGTACTGAAGGAGGGGGAAAGGATCTTGGCTTGACCTCTTTTTTGTGTTTTTCCCCTTGCCTGTGGGCTTCATTAAATGTGCAGGAAACAAGCTGGTCTTGGGAAGCTTGTAGCTGGGATGCCAGAGAGAAGGCCCTAAAATAGGCACCCTATGACAACTACAAAGTTACTTCTTCCTAAGAAAGTGCTGGAGGCAAGGGAAGGTGGAGTGAGAGTCTCATGTCCTTGGAGCCCTTCAACATCCTTAAGAGAGTAGAAAATAACCCATAGTGGGCTTGCAGTGGGAATTGGAGTGTAACCACATTTTGAGTTCTTTGGAAGGGATTTAATTTTCTTTAATGTCCACCACTGATTTCACAGATCCTTTGAATACTCTTTCCTTATACACTCCTTGTTCTCTATTCTCATTTTTACCTAGATCCATCCATGCATTCAACGAGTTTTTATTAAATGACTACAGTGTATGTCCCAGACTCTATGTCAGGCAGTAGGGATGTTATGAAAACGAAGAAACTGTGTAAAGAGAGAGAGATTTTAAACCATCACTTTCATAATTCCAATAACAAGTGATTCCTTTATTCTTCCTCCTACCCCTCCAACATGATTGCATATAAATTTGATAGAACTTTTCTACTCCTTTGTGACTCTAGAGTCCATCAATGTTATAATACTGCTTTAGGTTTGAATCTACCTTCTTTAATTCTGAATTCAAATTGCCTTGGTTTAAATCCCAATCCCTTCACATTTACAAGCTGTGTGTGTTGGGGGACATTACTTAAATTTTCTGTGCCTTAATGTATTTACAAAATAGGATTCTAATAATAGCTGATTTATAATTGCATTGAGACGGTCAAAAGGTCAAAAAAGGGAATTGAATGAGCTTAGCACAATGTCTGGCTCGTAGTTAATGTTCATTATGGTAGTTTCTAATATTGGTATTTACGATTTGTTATTGTGTGTTGTCTAATGACATAGGTATGTAGAGCACAGTGAACAAATCACTCTAAGCAGATTTAGGTTGCATGGAGGATTGAGATATTAATTGCAATGACAAAAGACAAAAGAGGGGAGTTGTTATTTGAAGCATTTTAGTTAGCTGTGATGGTAGAGTAGCAACTTGTACAATTTTCTTGCAAATTTAATTACTGATAAGGACTCAAATCCCAGATTTTAATGAAAAAAAATTATATAATTTCTTCAAATCTATATTTGATTTTGTCAATATTGACAACCATTTCTAAGTGGCTAAGTACATCAGATGCTATTGGATGGAAGTGACAGAAGCCAAACAGAAATTAGGTCATGTAGGGGGAAATTGGCATTAAGGATAGATCGGACTTGATGGACATTCCTCCTTCTTTCTCCTTTCTCTGATAGTCTCCGCATTTTAGCTTTGCAAAGCTAAAGATTTTTAGCATCTTCTTCTATAGATGAACATACTCCAGGGAACATAGGCTGGGGCCTCATGCTTCCACCAATGTAGGGAGGGGTTTTTCCCAACCCTGGTTTGATTTTGGAAAACCCCAGGCAGGGAATCTGATTGTGTCACTCAAGTAACATGCCCACACATTAGACTGGTGACTGTGGCAAAAGAGGAAGGGATCTATTATGATTCTCTCAGCTTGGGTCAGTCTTTCTCTGTAACCAGAAGTGTGGGATACTATCAGAAGCAGTGATTGGGAAGGAGGTCAGCACAAGACTGAAAACTTGGAACAGTCAGCCACCTGAATTTGTATCCACTACATGGGGGCTGCAAAGCAGTTAATCATCTTTCCTTGCATGTATTTTTCAATAATAGGCAATGATTGAAATATTCTAAAGGCACTGGGGCTATTAGAAGTTTTACACTAAACTAATTTTTTGGTGTCATGACAATGGACTTCATTACTTTCAAACTTATATCGCAATCTTAAAACATCTTGTCAGTCCCTTGAAATCTACCCAGGTAATTCTACTTCAACAGGAATCATATGTATTACTGATATTTAAAAAAAAATCTGTATTTTATTGGTAAGAATAAAACCCTGAGGGGAGGAAGAAAAAATGCCATAATTTTATCTTTATAATTCCTTATAAAAGATGTGTATTAAAGTTTTCTTTAAATGGGATGGGAATAAAATATACAGGTCACTGTAGGGCAGTGATTTTCAACTGGTGTGCTGTGAAAAATTTTAAAGATCATTAATTAAATTATTTTTGAAAGAAGTTCAAAGCATAGTCAGAATTTTTTTAGCTCTTTTTTTTTTTTTTTTGATTGTAATTTAAGTGTGCCACATAAGTTTTACTATAGGTTCAAGTGTGTCATGAGATAAAAAAATGTTGAAAACCAGTGCAGTAGCACATAGTAAGACTTCAGTGGGTGTGCTTCTTCATTCCTCTCTTCCCTCCCCTTGCTTCTGAGGAAGGGCAAAGCATTTATGATCCATGGAAAACCATCTTCACCAGAGCAGGTGTTTCACTCTGGGCTTTATACTGTGCAATTATGATGGGAGGGAAAGGAGGATTCCTAGACATAGAAAATTCAGATGCATTTTTGTTCTTGATAAAGAGCTTTTACCCATTTGTATAAATTTCAAATCTCTCAAATCTCCCTACACCTTAAACATATTTCCTTTTATTTGGATAATAGAAAAGGAAACCTCCAATTTATTCAAGACTTCTTTTCTGAAAGTATTATATCCTTAAAAATCCAGGCTGCTTAGATGCATATTATTCAAACATTTGAGGCATGACTACATGATGCACATTATATTGTGATGAAAATTAAATTGTTTGATGGTGACTTTCTATATCCCAACATTGCGGGAGACATTTGGTTGATGAGGGGCTGTCTGTCTTGAAACCAATTATAATTTTATTTTATGACCAGTTTTTACTATCATCTTTTAACTCTGGGGATGAAACATTTCAAATTCAATTAAAAATCAAGAAGCTTCTGTCTCCAATGATATGCTTTATTCCAAGAAAATTCATCAAGTAGCTACTGTAAATAGAACCATGCACCAACAGAATTACATTGGAAACAGAATAATTCTGTTATTACTCTAACACTATTATTGTGAGATCAATGGAAGAGTTACAATATTCCAACAAGAAATATCCCTATAGGAAGTACAGTTGAACTGTGACTTTTATTGATATGATTTTAGATTTTTTTCAATTTTGTGACTAAGCTGAGGAATCCAGAGAGAGGAAGTGGTTTCTCTGAAATGGCACATGGAATTGACCTAGGTTTTTGAATCCTAAACTTTTCTGGTTCTAATTTTCCCCAGTCTGCTTCATATATCAGTGGAAGAATGTTATTAAATTTTAAGAAAAACTTAAAAATGACTGCTTTCTTTTCTATTTTAAATTTGTTTTTGACTGAGAGATAGTCTGGCTTATTGATGGAAAGCAGAGCCATTCAAAGATTTATTTTCGAGCTTGGAATTCAACAAGGGATATATTCTCCTTTTGTTATCCTCAACAGCACATTTAGGATGTGTATTACATGTTGTGAAAATATGCATAAAATTTTTGGGAAAAATTCCCAGACCCAGTTACCAGTTACATAAACATAAAACAAACTACCTTACTCATTAAAAAGGAAAAAAGAACTGGAATATATTATTCTGCCAGGATAATCACCAGTCGATGGCAATTTGGTATTAAAGTCTTTTCTCAGGTTGGAAAGAATTCAGATTTTCATTTTTTTTTCTTTTTGATTTTGAACTAACTGTTAACTCATCACATTTATATAAATAAAGGGGGAAGAAAATGACATTTGTAGGATATCAATTGCATGAGAACAACTAAATTGCAAACTCCTTCAAGGCAAGGAGTATTAATATAATATATTCTTATGACCCCTATTAACATAGTATCTTGGCTGTGACTGATAGTCAGAGGGTGATAAATGAATGACTGAATAAACCAATGTATAAAATAGACATGTTAGTCAAGGGAATGAAGACAGTTCAGATGTTGGCTTGGTTAAAAATGAGAGCAAATATGAAAAAAAAAATTGACAGATTCTAATTCTTATTTGGTCTTGGAAAATAGCTATATGGATGACAGGCGGTAAAACTACCAGAGCTCTATGGATAAAGAACACCCAAAGAATCAAACCTTCTGAAACTCTCAGCTACAACTGACTCTCCATTCCTTGTGTGGAGGCTCACATGGATCCATTTCTCAAATTGGTGCTTTCAGAACACTTTTGGTCCATGGACTTAATCTGTAAGCAAAGCAGGAAGGGTTCTGTGCTTTGGTAAATTAGAAAATACTGGTATAAATGGAAATAAGCACAACTATACAACTATCATATTTGCTTTCATTTCTAACCAAGCCAACATCTGAACTAGCTTGATTCCCTTGATTAATGTCTATTTTTTAGTTTTGGAAAATTCTTAGTTATGTTTAGATTCCTTGTTTGTCTTTAATGTACAGAACCAAATGAAACCTGAACTTGCAAACGGCAAGTACATGAAAGGACATTCTTCTAGCAGGTGACCTATCTAAAAACAAACAAAAAAAATTGGCCTAATTTCAGAAATTTTTTGCCTTTAAAAAATGGGCCAGGGGGGTGGCGCCTGTGGTTCAAAGGAGTATGGTGCTGGCCCTATATGCTGGAAGTGGTGGGTTCAAACCCAGCCCTGACCAAAAACTGCAAAAAAAAAAAAAAGTGGGCTGTGGTGCAAGAAGAAGGCTGGAGGGAAACTTATGCATATAATTTGGGACCAGATACTTAAACAAGAAATGAGAAAATCTAGTCAATGAGTGATATTGTACATTGAAATAGCACCTTGCATATACCAAGTGCTCCAGTAGGGTCACTTGACAGCCATTCATGGATTTAAATAATGTGGTTTATAATCTGCCCACATATGCAAACACTGGGAAGCAACCACAGACCCAAGAAAATCTGTTTAGTAACAAATTCCTGGACTAGTAAATAGACATAAGATAAATATAAGGAGTTACTTATTAAACTTAGTGACCGATATGAAGATGTTAAGTGTCAGGAATTATTAAGAAATTGAAGGGTTTATATTAAATGAGTAAACCAAATCAGACATAAGTTATTTTTTTTTTTTGATAGAAAAATTCTTTAATCAAAACAAGTTTACACATTGGCACTTAAGGCTTAACTAGCATAAATCTGTCCAAGTTAAAAGTGTATTAAGGACCAAACAGATAGTGACGGGTATAGATGAGGGTTCTCTGAAAACAGTGGGTCCTAGTACCATTGTAAGACCTCTCAAAAGCACAAATCCAATTATTGAAGTAATTCAAAATTTTAATTTGTAGGTGAAAAAAATCCTCATGGTCAAAGCTCTCAATGTTACACACAGACTGTTAACGTTATTTTCCCATATTCATAGTTTTAAAACATGAGAAATATTCTGTCAAAACCCGTCAAGTGACCTAATATTCAAAATATCTTAGAAATGCTATTCTTTAGTAAATATACCTTTAACTTTTTTGTTAACATTGGTTTTTCCCTGATTTAGTAATCTCTATACATCAATGTATTGACTATGTCAAAGTACAATAGAGCAACTGCAGATTTCTCAGGGACTCTAAAATGAAATGTGAACGATGACAAAAATTCTCTCTCAAACTTATTGTTTTTTATGTGCGCCTGTTTTCTGTAGTTTTTTTATGATTGATCTATTATCTCCTAAAATTAGATTTATGTGGAACCTAATTTGAGAAACACTGGCCTGAAGCAGTGATTTTTTTCAGCCCTTTCAGACTGGTGTGCCATGAGAGGGTATTAGGTGTTCCATGAAAATTTTTGAAGATCATTAATTAAATTATTTTCAAAAGAAGTTCCAAACACAGTAAGTGTATTCTTTTCTTCATTCTTCTTCTTTTTTTCTTTTTTGATCAACATAATTTAAGTGAGCCACAGAAGTTTAACTATAGGTTCATGTGTGCAGTGAGATAAAGGTTGAAAAACACTGGCGAGAGAATTAGAAATTAACTAAATTTAGCCACTTTTACAAATAGCAACAGGATTGATTTATCTGTTTGATACAAAAAAGCATATTTAATGGAAAGTACAATTGGCATGAGGATGGCGCAGATGATGATAATGAGAACTAAAACTTACTGACTTTTTGCCATGTGCTAAGTACATGGTATCATGCCATTGAATTTCAATGACTCTTTTACAGAGTATTAAAAATGGAGAGATTTGCACACAAGAAATTTAATTTACTCATCCAAAGGTTGAGCAGATGCGGGCTAAGCTAATTTACTATACTACAAAGTGTCTCAAAAGGTACCCATAAAGTTGCCATATGTAGGGAGAATGGGAAATTGTAGCTGAATGTACCTTTATTTACAAAATATTCATTATAAAATTTTACAAAGAGGTGTCCCAGATGCAGAGAATATTTTGTAAATTTCCCATTTCCCCTGTGTGTGGTGATTCAGGGGACACCCTATATATGCTTTTCTCAGAAGTAGAATCTTACAATTAATACAAGGCATGGTAGAATTAGTACTAAATAATGACTCTATTTTTTTTCACTTTTCATCTTTATATACTTATGTATATACACAAAATATTTTTAAATATATAGAAAAGTAGGGGTAACAAAATTATCAACCTACTAGTATATTCACCTACTATATTTAACAATTAAAAATCTGCCATATTACTTTATAAGCCATATATATAATATGTATGCAAGTATTAAGTGTTCTGGTGAGTGAGTTATAGTTTTCTTTTTAATGCTCATATTGTCTCAAATGATTTATCTCCTTCTAGTTTTCTCCTTTATTGTTTTAATACAACCCAATTAGTCTCTGAAAACTTGCTTGCTTTCACACAAATGTATCTTCCGTACATCTAGACCTTTCCTTCTTCAGACATGGAATCAACTATTTCTCCCAGGGACTCAAATTCTTTTAAAATTAATGGTGTTTGGAGATTAAAATATGGTTCTGGGATGATATGGCTTTTAGAGTCTTTTACTGGACAAATCTAAAAAATGTGAGTGTGTATGTGTGTGCACACATTATATGTAAAAAAGATCACACTTGATGTGTAAAAAAAGATATTGATTTTACCTTTTTTTAAGCCTCTTTGATTTTATATTTATGCATCTTTCTTTTATTTTGAAAATCTCTGGTTTCTAATAACACTGACAGAATTGTTACATTTTCCTACAGTTTCTACACAAATTCTTATGTTACACTTAAATTTTTCAGGGACTTCTGTTTCTCCTTAGCATATATCTCACTATGTATACTCAGTTAAAAATACTGTATTTTAAAAGCACACAAAATAATTATTTTGTTATGATATTTTGTGGACTATATTGTGGGTTTTTATATATAAAATATTTACATGATTCAGAGGTAAAAACTCTGAAATGGTCTTCTCAGGCAGTTTTCATTTTCTTCCCTGTTCCCCTCAGTTCTACTCTCTCACGTCTCCTGTGGGTAACCATTTTTATTAGGGTTTGATTTATATTTCTACTGATTCTTTTGTCAAGCAAAAACACCTATGCGTACATATTATTTCCTCTGTTTACTTATAAAAAATGCAGTCTAATAAATGTCCTCTGAGGGAAAAATGCTGATTTCCTACCACAAAACAGAAATGCTAAGCGAGCCTGGAGTGCTCAGAAAATTATTACAAAGTAGACTAGACAGGCACCAAGACAACCATGGGGCTGGGGACAAGTGCCCAGCACTTTTTTGGACGCCTCAGCACTTTCTTGCCTTCAAATGGCCGGCACAGACCAGCCCTGAATGCTGTAGAACTGGTTCAACTGTCTCGTAGGGCTCTTTGGCCAACTGTAATACTAAATTGTAATATCATTAACATAATGGGTTGTATGACAGTGTGCAATGATGGTACTGTGACTTCACACTTTGTTTTGCTATGAATAAGCAAAGATACAAAAACTCGGCATTACTCATTGGGAAGGGATTAACATCAGCTCTGCAAGGAGGGCAGATGTGGATTCTCACGTAAGAAGCTTTTGTGGAAGAAATTCCTGCACCCTAGCAAGAAAGCTCTAATAAACGCAACTCACTTGCCAAACTGGATTTGTAAAAATCCTTCTGTGGTCTCTCAGCTCCCTCTCAATTTGGGGGGGTGACTTTTTATACTGTCCCAGTTTTCTTGGAAACAACCTCTTTATATCATGTCTTTTTCACTTAGCTATGTATCCTAGAGTTCACTCTATGTCAGTACATAGACATTTCCCTTCTCTTTTCGACTGCAGTGCACCAAAATGTGGGTTCCCACCATCATTTACTCAACCAACTCCCCATTGATAGTCATAACACTGGGGATGGGTGATATTGGTAGGTTCGGCTCAGTTTCTTTCTTTCTCTTCTGAGCAGGATTGTGACATGGATCTAAGGTCAACCGCAGGTCAGCTTTTGAGATTGGTTGGCTGTTGTTTGGGTTGAAGGGAGGTGACCCCGCCAAGTGTCTCACTATCAAAAAAGCTAGTTCGAGCATGTTCACTTGGTGACTGTGCAGAGTTCAAAGAGAAAAAAATGAAAGCATGCAGGCTTGATTGAGGACTTTGCCAGACCTGACCTGATTCTGCTTTCCTGGATTCTGTTTGGCAAAGGCAGCCTGGAATGGGGAATGCACTCCACACCTTGATGGGAGAAGTTTCAAAGTCACATTGTAAAAGGATGTGGCTACAGGGAGGGAAGCAATTATGGCCATTTTTATAAGCAATAACACACTTCTCATGACCTGGTTAAAATAGCATATTGTAATTACAGATTTCTGCCAATCTCTTTGGTTTAAAAATGACATTTTAGCAAGTTTTAATTTGTATTTCTTTTATTATGAATAAGGTAGAACATTTTCTCTATGGTATCTTTATAACCTTTTCCTAGTTTTCTATCAGACTGTATTATATTGTTAGATTTTGATTATTTTAGCTAGGAGTAGTATGTATATGTGTATATATGTGTGTGTATATACACGCATATAAGAGCAGCGGTTCTCAACCTGTGGGTCACGACCAATAGGAACTGTATTAAAGGATCGCGGCATTAGGAAGGTTGAGAACCACTGTGTTAGAGATATTAGTTCTTTTTCCATAGTGTAATTGCAGTCTCCCTTCTTCCTAGTTTGCCATATTTTTTCCTTTACTGATGATATTTTATTCTCCATGTAAAAGTTTAAGCATATTGATATAGGTTAATTATTATTTTTTTCCTTTCTGACTTGCGGATCTATAGTTACAAAAATTTTCTGCATTCCAAAAGTTTAGAAGACTTCATATTTCCTTCTAGTTTTCTTAAATTTAGAACTAGCTAATTTCCTAAAGTTAATTGCTGTGCTAATCAGTTTTTCCTAATTCCATGAAGTAATAACACATTTCAAACTCATTTTCTGAAGGCAATTTCTCGTTCACGGGAGTGCAGTGCACTCTTTTCTGCAGGCTGCCGAGAGAGAGAAAGAGAAAGAACTAACAGGGGAACCCCAATCTATCAAAGATTGAAGCTCCCTTGTCATGGCGGTTGTTTGAGATTCAGAACATCATTTCCCATACAAACAGTGTCACAGACGATGGTTAGGTTTTCTTGCATCTCACCAACCCCATTTTACCTGCATCATGAGACAGATCACACTATGTTTAGAGTTCTGTGTTTCCCATTCCCATTGCTAGGCATGAAGAGGTGGGTTGGAAATAACATTTTCAGAGCTGAAGTATAGAGGAAAGCCCACTCAAAGGAGCTGTGATCATAAAGGGGATATAACAACTCCCATAACATGATGGAAAAGCAAAGAGAACACTGGGGAAGACATATACCAATGTCATTTCCCTCTCTTGGCCCAACCCAAGTAGAATTCAGAGAGTAGAAGATCCGAGGTGATGCAGTCCGTACAGTTCAGCTTTCAGGAAACAGAGAAAGGCCAGGAAGAGTGGACAATGATCAAAAGGCAAAAGAATTACAATACATCAGGAAACTCCAAGAAGTCCAGGGTAAGAAGTTGGGGGTGCCACAATCTGTATCATGAATGTGAGAAGATTTTTTTGGTTTGGAGATGGAGAAATTGGAACTCTCATATGCTAAAAATAGAAATACAAGATGGTTCAAATTATGTTTTAAAAAAGTTTGGAAATTCCTCAAAAAGTTAAATAGACTTATCATATGACTTAGCAATTCCAGTCCTGGGTGTGTGCCACAAAAAACAGGTACTCAATCAAGTACATGTACACACATGCTCACAGCACTATTCATAACAGCCAAAAGGTGGAAAAGACCAACTTCCATTCACAGATGAATGGATAAACAAATGTGGTACATCTGTACAACAGTAACATTCAGTCATGAAAATGAGTAAAGTATTGATACAGGCTATAAGGCGCATGGACCTTAGAAGTGTTATATTAAGTGAAAGAAGCCCGATATAAAAGGTTGAGTGTTGTATGATTCCATTTTTATGAAATATCCAAGTTAAATGAATCCATAGACACAGAATGCAGACTGGTGGTTCCCAGGGGCTCAGAAGAGCAGAAATTGGGGAGCATCTTCTTAAAGAGCATAGTATAATTCATATGTATTTGCTTTTAGGGAAAATGTTTTAGAACCAGATAGAGGTGGTGGCCACACAACATTGTAAGATGGACTAAATGCCACGAAACTGTTCACTTTGAAAGGGCCGATTTTATTTTATGTGAATTCCACCCCAATTAAAAAGCAAGAATACAAATATTGAAGGTAGCTAATGGGTATGCGAGGGTCCATTATATTAGTTCATGTTTTGTATGTGCTTGAAATTTTCCATGAACCATTAAATAAAAATAAGAATACTGACAAAATGTTAGTGGCAATGTAATTTTGTGCTTAGTATGCTTTCTACCTGTCTTAATTGACCCACTGAAGAACTGACTATAGCCCTTTTCCCCCCTCTTTCTATTTCTATCTTTAATTCAAGCATGCAGCCTTTATAGATTTTAAGTGGATTAACCACATCAGCCCTTCAAGCAATTTATCTTGCCTTAACCCAGACACCACCACATAATTAAGACATAAATGTCTTATTCTCACAAACTATGTTGTGCTATTTTTTTCTCTGTATATACATACAGACGAGGTTCTTCATCTGAGATTTCCAGGTAGTCCTAAAACACCTCAAAATATTTTCAGCATTTGTGTTTCCGTATTCTGTGTCTTTTGTGTGTAGTGGGATCCATAGCTTCTATTAGAGCCCCAAACTGGCCTGTGACCCCATAAAAACTAAAATATCATGACAAACATAGAAGGGAAATGCACACAGATGTATGAAGACACAGGCGCAAATGACAAAACTCAAGTTAACATGGATTAGAACATGGAGAAAATATTGGCTGATGTAACTGAGAAAGTGAGGAGTAGTCAGCTGCAGGCATGAGCTTGTCTAGGGGATCAAACAACGTCATCGGGACTGGCTCCTACTTGCTCCTTCTTTCAGGTCTCTCTTCACCTGCCGTGCTCTTCTCAAGCTTTCCCTGGGTGAGTATTAAAGGAGTCACATATCCCCTCTTGCCATAAAGGGCAGAAGAATGCCCACCCATACCATGAGGCTGTTAGTGTGGAGGGATTCTTCTCAGAGGAATCTCAAGTACAAAAAATATGGATGCTAAACAGGCAAATATAACAAAGGCCTCCTGGCAATGTTAATGGTGAATCATCATGTGAATGTCAAAGTAGTGTTAGATTTCCATGTGTTTTCCCAGAGGGAAAACAGACCCAAGCCTTTCCATGCTTTTTTGACATCTGGGCTTGCCCTGATTAGGAGGAGCTGGAATTAAGAGTAAGAAGGACTTCTGAGTGAAGAGAAGTGAAGAGCCGGGTTAGGTCAAGAGCTGGAGGACATACTAGGAGCATTACCTTGGCGAGGGGGCCAAGAAGATCAAATCCCTACAGCTGAAACTCCTGACCTGACAAGCAAAAGGAGAAGAGCAGAAAATGAATTGGGAGGAGTAGAAGCCGAGCAACAACCCACAGGGGAGAGAAGGAGGAAGAAGGGAGAGCTGTAGTTAGGAACGCGTGGGAAGAGAGTCACTGTTTACATTCCTTTAGTGGATGTGATGATTGTAATAAAAACAATAACTATTGTTAAGCATTTCCCATGTGCCATGCACTGCCCTTGTCTGTATTATCTTTACTGTAAACTCCAATGAGGTGCATATGAGTTTCCTTATTTTATGAAGAGGATTATCTCTACATAGTGTGTCCAAGGACCATGGTTATTTAGCCCATACCCCTTGCCACTTGCCTTGCACAATGGCTCTTTGGGACCAAAGAATCCACCGTACTGACAGCATGTTGTGTAAGACTCTGAGCTTTGTCTTCAGAAAGTAGGAGAGATTTCACTAGCACAAACTGCAATTGAAAATTTGCTGTGGGATGAACACTGTGCTTAGAGCTTCATGAACATTACATACTTTTAATCTTATATGAATCCTATTCCCACTGACTAGTGACAAAACTATGCTTTCCCAAATCACCCGGGGAATCTGACCTCAGAATCTGTGCTCATCATTACTCTCCTGATCACATAATCAGTCATCAGAGAGCAGAAGACAACCTACAGAGTGGGAGTCAATATTTGCAAATTATTTATCTGACAAGTGATAAATATCCAAAACTCCAGAACTTATAAGAAACTCAAACATTTCAACAGCAAAAAAAAAAGTAGCCAAATAATACTTTTTGTTTAAATCATTGTTTGCATTTGTAAGGTGAAGTCCAAGTTGTGGTTGGGTCCTCTACCCAGGAAGTGTGCCGTATGCCATATACCTGCACGTTCTTGACCCCTTTCCCTTCTTTCTGTTCTTGAATTTGAGTTTTTCTCTCATGTGAGCATGTCATTGTTAATCTATTAAGTTTCAAATTAGTATTGAGCACATGTGATGCTATTTTTCCATTCTTGTGACACTTAGGAGAATGTCCAAATCCAGCCCAGTGCGAACAAAGGACACAAAATCTTCATTTTCTTAATGGCTAAATAATGTTCTGCAGTATAAAAAGTGGACAAGTAATCTTGACAGATGTTTCTCAAAAAAAGACATAAACATAACTAATGCTCAACATCAGAGATCAGCAGAGAAATCCAGATCAGAACCACAACAGGTAACATCTCACTTTAGTCAGACTATTAATAAAATAACAAATGCAGGAGAGGATGTGGAGAAAAGGGACTTTTATACTCTGTGGGTAGAAATGTGAACTAATATAGCCTCTATGGAGAACATTATGCGGGTTCCTACAAAATCAACAAGTAGAGGGCAGTGCCTGTGGCTTAAAGGAGTAGGGCGCTGGCCCCATATGCCGGAGGAGGCAGGTTCAAAACCAGCCCCGGCCAAAAACTGCAAAACAAACTATCTACAAGCAGAACTACAGTATGGTCCAGCAAACCTACCACTGAATAGTTATCTAAAAGTGAGGAAATCAGTACACTGGAGAGACATTTGTACCCCTGTGTTTATTGCAGCTCTATTCACACTAACCAAGTAGGGAATAAACTTAGTGTCCTAGTGCCGTATGAATAGATAATAAAACTGTAGTTATAGCCACAACAGAATACTATTTAGTCATAAAAATGAGTGAGATCTCATCGAGGTGACATGGATGGAACTATAGGACATTATGGTAAGTGAAATAAGGTAGGAACAGACAGTTAAATACCACGTTTTCCCTCGTATACAGAACCTAAAATAATTTCCTCATATACAGAACTTCATGAAGTTCAAGTGTAGAACAGAGGTTAGTGGTGGCTGGAAAGAGTAGGGGGAACAGGAGGATAGGGAGTGATTTGTTAAAGGATTCAAAATTAAAACTAGAAAGGGGAAACTTTTTCTAGGGCTCTGTAGTGTTTTAGGAAGACCACAATTAACAATAACATATTGCATATATATCTTCAAATAGTAGAATAGAGAATATTAAATGCTCCTCACACAAATAAGGAATGATTTGAGATGAGGTATACACTAATTACCCTGACCTGATCACTAAACGTTATATGTATCAAAACATCACCATGTACCCATAAATATATATAATTTTTATGTGTCAATTAAAATTTTTAAATAGTTCTCATCCCAGAGAAATTTGAGGGCTCTGGTTTATTATCCTTTCCCACAGGAGGTCGTTCTAAGTGGTCTTGCTCTATCAAGCATGTATGTTTCAGGCTTGTGGAAAAAATAGTATAAAATGTTTCAACTTAGAGAAAAGATGAGAAATGTTCTGGTTGTTATTTTTGCCTTCAGCTTTTAACTGGTTTCTCTTTACTCAATTTCTCTCTTGATGCCTGAAGTTTGATGTTTTCCATCGTGGTCAGTTCTTTTCTTGGAGATGACATTGATACTAATATCTGACTGGATTCCATTAGCTGGAGTTTCCTTGTTTTTTGATTAGTGCTATGTCTAAAGCCCTCAGGACATGCATAAAAGATAATTGCTTTATTTTTTACATAGCAGGGAGAAGAAAATCAATTTCTATCCTTTGAGGGCACAACTTTTGGAGTCCAAATCCTTCTATGGTCCCAGTATATTCTTCTTGTCACTAGTGTCCTTTAGAACTATCATGTGTGAATATTATCTGATAATTTTATCAATAATAGTAATATATTCATTTAACAGATATTTATTGAGCATAATCTTATGTTCCAGGCTCTCGGAATATATCAGTACAAAAAACTTCCAGAGAGCTTTTATTCTAGCATGTAGACATATACAAAAACAATAAACAGAATAAGTAAATGCATAAAATGATGTGCAGTTATAAGCCTGTTTAAAAATGGGAAAATAGTAAAGCAAAGTAAGAAAATGGGCAATACAGGGTAGGAGCTGGCTGCGTATTAACTGGGATCACCATTACCAGCATCACTGAGAAGGCAAGATGTGAATGAAGACTTGAGGGGTGTGAAGGGGCTGTGAGTGCAAAGCCAGGGGAAGAGTATTCCAGGCAGAGGGACAGCCAGGGCAGAAGTCCTGAGTCATCTGTGTTCAGCAAGTCTGGACTGGCAAAGTGGCCAATGTGGCAGAAGCTGAGAGAGGTGGTGAAAACAGAAGGAGATGAGGCTGGAGAGACAGGAGGGCTGGATCGCACAGACTTTGTTGGCCGTTATAAGAATTGTTGCTTTCATTTTGATTGTAATAGGGTTTGGAGCAGAAGAGGGCGTTGGTCTTTATTCTTTATTTTTGAAAAATTACTCTGAGATTAGACTGTAGGTTGTCAAAGGTGGAGGTGGAAATAGCTATTAGGAGACTACTACAGAATTCCAGGTGCAGGTCAGGCAGTCACAACAGAGATGATGAAAAGAGGTCAAGTTCCGCACAGACTTTCACAGTCTCCTGGCATATCTGATACAAAGCATATCAAACAGCGTGGTCATCAACCGAGAGGGGGAAGGCTGTGAGTAGAGCAGTTAGAGGAGGAGGATCTGGAGTTCCCTAAGTGTAACGTATTCGTTTATCCATTCATTGATTTATTTCTCATTCAGTCATTCAAAACTGAATATTAAAAGCCTACTAATTTTCACTGACACCCCCAAAATTGCAGACAAGGAAAACAGGCTCAGAAAGCTATTTGCCAAATTTCATTATCCTAATAATCAGCAGCCTTGTAATTCCAATCTGAGCCGTGTGTTTTTACTGCACTCACCTACAGCCTAGCACACACTGGCTTGCCTACACAGAATCATACAAAAAGGAGAAAATGATACTGTTTTATTTATATGTTGTTAATTAGCAAGTAACACTTTATTTGTAAGGTAAAACATTTTCTTTCCTGCCACATCCTGTTCTTTCCGTGAGATACCATCAACTGTCCTGCTCCCCATTGTACTTTGAGACCCTTGCAACATCCTGTTGATAATTCCAGGCATAAATCACTGGATGTTCTGCTGTTTGCAAGATGGATCAAAGAAGCACCCCTCTTGTAGCTCCCAAACATGACAAGCATTCACATCTGGTATTTCGGTAAGTTACATTTTGCAACATTGTTAGGTGGTAGAACATCAGTCTTTTCTTCATCAGGGATGTGAACAGCAATGAAAACCCCAGGTAAGCAATGCGGGTAAAGGTTTTCCATAAACACTCCGGGCAAAACAGAAAAACAAAACAAACAAAAAGGTTTCAATAGTATAAAGTATATCCCTTTGGATATGAACTATGGATCAAAAGAGGATGATTTTTCTAAGAGTAGCTGTTTATAGCTCCGCGGGATGCTCCTCCAGCCCTCAGGCCCTCCTGCTCCCCCTGTCTCCCGGAAGGGGATGTGGTTACCCTGATGGTTCTGTTCCCAGTGCTGCCTCTGTGTCCTAGTTTGGGGTGGCATTAATGTTCCTGTTCATTTTGATTGCCTCTGTTGCAGCTGAGAACTTGTTTAGCCATGTTGGAGTGAAAAAAAGGAAAAATAAAAGAAGACCTCCCTCCTCTTTTATATTTACCCCCTTTTAATTTTAAACTTTAGGTACCTATTTAATAACTTAGGCATAGCATGCAGTTGTTATTTTGAGGCCGTTCTGGGGTTTCTGATGTTTCTATAAAAACCTCTTATTAGTGATGTGCATAGTCCATAGACTTTATTTTCTACATGTGAAGACACCAGCACTCCCTTCCTCCATCTGCGATGCCGCATTTTTCCCTTAGGTGCAATTTTAAATTTAATAAAAAGGAATACAGCGCACGGCTATGAGAAAACCAAGATGTGCTTACAGTGTGATTTCACTTCTCCTCTCACCTTTAATGCCATCTGAAGGGGAAACCTAGGAGGGGCGGAGTGGGAGGAGACGGAGGAAGGAGTCACTTATATGAAGCAAATAGAACTTATAAATACTCAGGGGCCCATAGAAGAAAAATAGCAGCTTTCATTATGTGTCGGCCTAGCCCACGGTCATAAATAAGATGGAGAGATTATGAAAAGAATGGCAGGTTTGGCTAATCATAACTGCGTGCTGTTCTTACCCTTGAAGCTGGGTTCAGAGCAAAGCAGTCTGGACACATGGAATTTTTTCATCAACCAGGGAGGCGTTATTCCATAGCAACAATGAGGGCATTATCTCTCTCACTGACCCTTAGACGGCCTTTGGCCCTCGCTTCTGCAGGCCACTGTGACAGAATTCTTCTAGAAGTTTGTCATGTCTCACAATGACTTATTTCAATTGTACAAGAAAAACGTCATTATTTTGTATCCTCCACTTCTGAATTAGTGACAAATGGGTAAGAATAAGTTTATAATGTACTTTTAAATAATCTTTTAAGAAAGCAATTGATTGCTGAAAAACTAGTTAGCAATTTTAAGCTCTTTGAACTCTTATAATTTTTGTTTTAATGCTACGAAGTTACTATTTTAATCTTCAACTTTTTTCTAATTCTTAAAGTAAGTCTGTTAATATTCTCCATCTGCTGTAACAAATGACCACAAACTTAGTGCTTTAGAACAACACAGATGTATCTTGCAGTTCCATAAGCCAGAATTCTGATATGGATCTCTTTGGGTTAAAAAGCAAGGTATTGACTATGTTTCTTTCTGGTTGCTGTAGGGTAGAACTCACATTCTTGCATTTTTTGGATTTTAGAAGCTACCACATTCCCTGGGTCATGGCCTTGCCCATTTTCAAAGTCAGCAATCACCACCCAAGTTCTTCTCATATCCTTTCACTTGGACACTAACCATTCTCCTTCTCGCTTCTACACTTAAGGACCGTATGGTTACCTTGGGCCAACATAGATAATCCAGAATAGTATCTCTATTTAAAGCCAGCTGATCAAAATCTTGACTTCCATCCTCAATTTTAATTCTCCCTTGCCATGACTACTGCATAAATATATAACATAACATGTTCACAGATTCTGGGGATTAGGACATGAACATCTTTGCAGACCATTCATTTGTCAAGGACGATAGGTCCTTTTGGACGATCTCTATAATTAGCCCAGACCTCAGAAACTGTATCCTAGTGCCTTCCCCTCTCTCCGGAACAGATGTTAATAACTGGTCAAAGCAGTTTTATAGTAAATGGTATCTTTTTAGTTTGATTTTGTAATTGTTTCTTGGCAATATGTAGACATACATGTGATTTTTGTATATTGACCTTGTATCTTCCTTCCTTGCTAAACTTAGTGTTGGTTTTAGTTTTCTTTTGGATTCCATTCAGTCTGTTACATATATGATTACGTCATCGCCAAAATAAGAAAACATTTTTGCTTTCTTCTTACCTGTAGGTTTATTACTTTGAGTAAGATCATCAGTATAATATTGTATAGAAATCACTAGAACAGATCTTCTTGCCTTGTTCCTGGCCTACGAAGAAAAGTATTCAGTATTTCAGTATTAAGTACGATGCTAGTTGCAGGATGTTTTTAAGATACACAATATCAGGTGAGGAAGTTTTCTTTAATTCCTAATTTGATGAGAATTTTTATAAAGAATGGATATTGAATTTTTCAAAATACTATCTGTACATGTATTAATATCATTACATGATTTTCCTCTCATTCTTTTTTCTGGCAAATTATATTGATTTATTTTCAAATGTTAAAACAAACTTGCTTTCGTGGTATAAACATCATTTGTCTGTTGTTATAAATTTGATTTCCTGACATCAAAAGAATTATCTTTTTTTCTCTTCCTGTGTTTATGATATACCCACTGTCTTTGGTTTCCATCAGCCTAACCACATTATGTTTAGATGTGAGGTTATTTGTATTTATTCCACTTTGGTTTCACTGAGTTCTTGCATTTAAGAATTGATGTCTTTTGTCTGTTTTAGAAAATCCTTCATTCTTACCTATGCAAATATTCTCCTGCTGTGTTCTTTCTTCTTCTAGGACTGTAAACATCTATTAGACCAACTGATATTGTTCCATAAGCATCTGATTTTTACTCCTTCCTTCCATTTATTTTTGAATATTTTCATTTGGATACTTTTTAACAAGCAATATTTAAGACACCTCCTCTAACCACCCCCTGCTGTTTCTAGTTTGCCATTAGGCCCACCAAATCAATTCTTCATTTCTGATATCAAAATTTTAACTTTTATTAAAGCACTTATATTTGGTATTTCTAATATTTTCCATGTGTCTGTCCTCTCTGAAGGATTTACAACTTTCTGAAATTAAGTTTCTTTGCATCTTTAATGGGCTATTAAAAACTATAATTTCATAACTTATTGGGTTTGTTTAGATTTTTAGAGTGAAGATGGGAATCTCTTGTGATTTGCAACTTTCTAATAGTAATGAAAATTTATATATACAAGATAAGGTTTGGGGGAAGATTGTTCTCTCTGTGGGTTGCTAGATAATGGTATTGTTTTAAGTACATATAAATGGCAAGGAATTAGGGATCTTTTCACAAGAGGAATTCTGGGCATAGATTGCAGCTGTTATCTTGAAATCAGTTCATACACATTTTCCCTTAAAGAATATATTTAAAATAAATATCAATTTGGTACTAATTATTAAAAAGGAGAACATTTTAACATAAAAATCTAGGTTCCAGTTTCTCTTGAAAATTTCAGAAAATTTACCCCAAACCTTGGGAATCAAGAATTTTTAGTGGCTATGTAAAAACAAGAAATTGATAAAGTAATTGTTTAGGGAATTTTTCTTTCCATAAGGCTCAAAACTTCTCAAAATCCTTCTGGCTATACTTCGCATGCGTATTAATCTTCCTACCAGTGACAGGTTTGCCATTGAGGGTGGCGAAGATTTCCTTTGCTCTGGAAAAAAAAATTACCCATGTTTATGTCTCTGTCTTTTTCCCTTACAGATTATTCTTTATTTACTTAACATGTATTAAATATGCACTCACTGGGTAAAAGTTACTTTTCTAATGAAAAGAAGAACATGTAGGCTCTACCCTCATGAAGGTCATAGACAAAAAATGTAATTAGAACAATCATAATGAAAGAAGTACAGGTTATTATGGGAATAAATAACTAGGATTGTTCTACAAGTTTTCTCTTAAAAGGCAAATGAGATCCCTTATTTCTAAAGTCATGTCAGAGTTTATAGGAAGTACATGGATAGGCATTTCACTATATCCCATCAATATTCCATTATCGACAAAGTAGGAAAAGTGGTGCAAATCTTTGCTGGAATAAATAAAAAAATTGTTCTCTACCAAGACTAGGCATGAATGGAGAAAAGACATGGAATTGAGGGCTAAGCATAAATTAATAGATATTTGGATACATGACTGGAAAGAATAGCAATTATGTCATTTACAACCAATTTCCTCTTATTCCTAAAATTCCGGATCAAAGATAATCTCTCTATAAAATTATCTGCATTTTTTCTGTCCCTTTCTGCTCCTAGAGAATGTTTGATTTCAAGGTCTGTTGTTAATATTTCAGGATAGCACTGTATCTATGCCATTGTGTAAAGGTTATTTGACAGATTTGGCTCCTCTACTTAGCTGTTTCACCTCAGGGATAGAGGACCTTCTTTCTGTATTCCCACTTTCCAGTCTAATTCAATTCCATTGACAACTACCTCCATTGTCTATTTTCATTTTAACAATGCCTATACACTACCACTGTCTGCTTATTGGTTTAATTAAATATTTCTTTAAACCCTATTTCATAAAAATAACAAATTTAACTTGTTAGTGCTCAAGTTTTTACTCATTCATTCATTCACTCTTTTTTTTTTTAAAGACATGTTAAATCCTGAGGTAGGTTTTGTAAGTACCAAGACACAAGATCATTCTTGTCCAGTTTGTTGTAAGTTTAAGGCTTGTTGAGCTTCTACAGAGATAACTTTTAATCAATAATTGTTGAAAGTCTACTGTGCCAGGAAATATGCTAGGAATTGGTGAAATGATTGTGAGTAAATGTAATTATTTCTTTCCTAATTAAGGGCACATTTAGCAAAGGAGAATAAAAATTATTGTATGCAGAATTGCAATCCTGATAAACTGAATTGGTACACAGTACTATTTGACCATACAGAAATCTACAGAGAACAAATATTTCTGTGAGTTAAATGACTCATAAAATACATCATTTAAATATAAACATATTTAAAATTTCTTTACTAATGACATCAGTTAAGTAAAACAAATGTCATTATCTTCTGTCTCCTCACTCCATTATTTCTCCTCTCTTATTTTGTCTTCATAGTTTTCTTTAACCATCTGTGAAGAGGGGGGGAAAAAGGGAAGTAATTAGAATTTATGGTAAGAAAATGGACTTAAGGAAAATTGAATGATTTTAAAAATAAGACTCCAAATACTTTCATCTTTAGCTTGACTTAACATAAGTTCTGATAACTAGTCTCTTATTCACTAAGGAGAGAGTTTGGTAAAAGAAATTTCAATATTTAACCTTATGATATGCACAAACACACATGCTTACATGCTTTAGCAAATAGACTTTAAAGGTTTGTTTGTATCTCCTATTAAAATTCTTGGCATAGCTTTTAACAAGCTGAAACACATAAGCCACTTTTCTGAATTTTAGTTTTATGAAAGATTAATAGTTCATATGGTAACTATCAGAATTAAAATAGGAGGTCTGCTATTGGATTAAGTGAGCACAATCTCCCCTATCTTTCTCACTGATTACAACTACAAATCCTAGAAAAAATACATGAAGCAAATGATGACTCTGAAAAGTAAACAATGGCAGGCCAACTGGAAAGGGAAATAAAAACTTATGGAATGCACCACATAACAGTGAGTTCTTTGGTTATTTCTAATCTCCACTCTCTTTTTGGTTGCATGGTTTACAGTGAGATGTCTGCCGTAATTCTTATCTTTGTTCCTCTCAAAGTCAGATGTTTTTCTACCCTCAGCCTGTCTTTAAGATTTTCTCTTTTATTTCGGTTTTCTACAGTTGAAATTTGATGTGTCTATCTGGCTTTTTTTGGTTTTTAGATTTGTTGGTTTACTGTTGAGTGTGGCATTTATCCTGTTTCTATTCGCTGAGCAATCTGAGTTTATGCCTGTTATTAATTTTGAAATGCTCTCAGACATTATTACTCAAAACGTTTATTCTTCCCAATTGTATTATTTTTCCTTTTGGTGTTCCAATCAGAGTTAAGCTTTATGTTTTGGAATTGTCCCACAATTCATGGATGTTCTTTAAAAAAAACAAAGCAATTGCTTTATTCTCTTTGCATTTCAGTTTTGAAAGTTTCTATTGACCTAGCTTCAAGTTTACTGATTCTTTTCTCAGATGTGTCATGTCCTCTGACAACCCATTTGAAGGAATTCTTCATTTTTGTTGTCCGTTTTTTATTCCTAGCATTTTCTTTGATTACTTCTTATAGTTCCCATCCCTCTGCTGACATTACCCAGCTGCATTTGTCTGCAGTCTACTTTTCACATTAAAGCCCCTAACATGTTTATTATAGTTCTATTAAATGCTCTGTTTATAACTCCAATACCTGTGTCATATGAGAGTATGGGTCTTATGCTTATTCTTTTTCTTTCTTCAGATTTTCTTTTGGTTTGCCTTATAATCTTTTGTTAAAGCTTGGCAAGTGTTATCAAATAGTAGTAGGTAGTGATGTAAAAAGGCCTTTAGAGTGAGGATTTCATCAATCTGGTTAGGAACTGGGCTGTGTTTAATTTTTCTTTCGATATAGGTACCAGGGCCTTCAAATTCCAGTAATTCCCTTATTTTTGTCTATTTTTCTGTCATCTCTGTCTTTGAGGCTTTCCTTTGCACTTTTCCACAGAAAGAGTCTTATAGTTCTTTCAGCTTTAATCCACTGTTATTGTATGGGTTGATGTGGTTAAAGTACATGGGAGAGGGAGAACATTTCATAATCTTATTAAGTCTTAACCTTTCAATTGTCCTGTATCACAGACATGTGGCCTTCTTCACAAATGTTTCCTCTCTACTCCAGAAGTAGAGCTTTTTTTTTCTTTCCCGTCTCCTGCTTCTTTCTCTGACTGTACATCATTAATCCATCTTCTTGAATTCATATTAATTATAGTTTTTTTTTTTTTTGTCCTTAAGTAAGGCTATAAGGCACACTATAGACTTACAGCATAGGATTGGCTATGAGAATTCAAAACTGCCTCCTAGTGAATTCCTCATACTGGAAATCAGTCCCTTGTTATAGGGAAGTATTCAAGGGGGTTGTGCAGGGTACTCAAATGGTTTTCTCCCCTTCCACAAAGGTCACTAGAAAATCCTTCTCAGATCTACTTTAGAAGAAGGTGATAGCATTCCTGGGACTGAAACTTATGAAAAGTGGCCGAGCTCCCTATGAATTTGACTCCCAGTAGTTTCTCATACGAGTTGATATTTAGCCTCCAGAAATTCATCAAACTTACATGGTCCTAGCAGTTTATAGTCCTACCAGTGATTTCTCCAGATAAGCAAGTTTTGGATATGCAATCTTTCTGGATGTAGCAGTCTCTCCAGATTTTAAGATGAAGGTTTGACCCATGACCTTAGCTTTCTGACAAGTTCAAGAAAAGACACTGATTTATAGATTGTAAGGATTTTTCCTGTTTTAAGGGTGAGAAGCACAATTTCAAAGCTGTTTTTATGTCCAAGCTAAAAATCAAAAGGCCCCCAAGTTCTTTATTTCCACATGACTCAAACCAGACTCTAGGATACTCTGATTCTCAGAACTACACACAAGAGTTCACTCCCTTCATTAAATAAACAAACAAACCACCCTTTATGTTCTGGCCAGAGGACCAAGAAGGAAGTGCCTATGAGAGACAGATTTTTTAAACTATTCTAGAAACCCTAGGCAAGTCATGTAATGAAGCTCTATCTCCATGGTGGCAGTGGTAGTGGCAAAGGAATTGGTGGAAGTGGTAGCAAAAGTCCCATAGGCTCTTTCTCCTTCTGTTTCGTCCAGAGGCTGTTGCAATCACGGAAATTCTACAACAGAACATGAAATCTAGAAGCTCAGCTTTCTAGCCAATGTAGCAAGAAAAAGAGACAGCTGAGAACCAGGACAATTGGGAGAAATCATTAAGAAGATAAAGCTAAGAGAAAGGGCCTTCATGTCTGTGTGTAAAATTAAAGACTCTAATTCATATCTATAACTGATTGTGATCAACGTAGAAAATGCTGTGCTAAATTTTTTTTTGAAAGAGATGAATAAATGGAAAGAAATTCTATGTTCATGAATTGAAAGACTTAGCATTGTTAACATGTCAGCACTACCAAAAGTAATGATAGATTCAATGCAAAACCTATCAAAATTTCAACAGGCTTACTGGCAGAAATGGAAAAGTCGATTCTCAAATTCATATGCTATTGCAAGGGACTCCAAACAGCCAAAACAATCTTGAAAAATAAAAACCAAGTTGGAGGACTCAATAATTTCTGATTTCAAATCTTACCACACAATATATGATAAGTAAATAATGTAGTACTGGCACAATGATAGGCATATACACCACTGAAATAGATTTCAGAGTCCAGAAATCTATTCATTCATGGTCAATTGATTTTTGATAAAGAAAGTGAGGCTATTCAATTAAAAAGGAATCATTTCTTTTATAAAAGGTGCCAGGATGACTGGATATTCACATGCGAAAGAACGAAGTTCTACTTCTATCTCACACTACATACAAAAATTAAATCACAGAGTTTGACACCTGATACATGAGCTAAATCTATGAAACTCCTAGAAAAAATCATGGGGAAATTTTTATGACTTCAGACAGGTCAATGGATTTTTAAGGAGTTGCATGTATTCCTAGCACTCCGGGAAGCTGAGGCTGGTGGATCGCTTGAGCTTATGAGTTTAAGACCAGGCTGAGCCAGAGCAAGATCCCATCTCTAAAAATAGCTGGGTGTTGTGATGACAGCCTATAGTCCCAACTACGAAGGCTGAGGTAAGAGAATCACTGGAGCCCAATAGTTTGAGATTGCTGTGAGCTATGACACCATGGCACTCTACTGAAGGTGACAAAATGGGACTCTGTCTCAAAAAAAAAAAAAAAAAAAAGCCCCAAAGCATGAGTAACAAAAGAAAGAAAGAAATTTTGACTTGATCAAAATTAAAAACTTTTGTGTATCAAATGATTATCAACGGCTCGGCACCTGTGGCTCAACGGGCTAAGGCACCAGCCACATACACCTGAGCTGGCGAGTTCGAATCCAGTCCAGGCCTGCCAAACAACAATGACAGCTGCAACCAAAAAATGGCCGGGCGTTGTGGCGGGCGCCTGTAGTCCTAGCTACTTGAGAGGTGGAGGCAAGAGACTCGCTTGAGCCCAGAGTTGGAGGTTGCTGTGAGCTGTGATGTCACGGCACTCTCTCTAGGGTGACATCTTGAGACTCTGTCTCAAAAAAAAAAAAAAAAAAATGATTGTCAAGAAAGTGAAGATAACCCACAGAATGGGAAAAGTATTTGCAAGTTATGTATCTGATAAGGCTCTGGTATTCACAATACATAAGGAACTCTTGCAGTGCAACAACATAAAAATAATTCATTTAAAAAACAGGAACAGGCCTTTCTCCAAAGAAGATATAAAAAGAGCAAACAAGCACATGAATAAATGCTCAACATCTTTAGTAATCAGAGAAGTCTGTATCAAAATCTAAATTAGATACCACGTAACACCCATAAGTAGGTCTATTATCAAAACATGCACACACACAAACAACTATCGGCAAGGACTTGGGGAACTTGGAACATTTGTGTGTTTCTGATGGTAATGTAAAATAATTCAGTTAATGGCAGTTCCTCAGATAGGCATAGCATGACTCAGTGATTTCATGGCTAGCTATATATCCTAAATAACTAAAACCTGATATTAAGTACTTGTACATGTGTGTTCACAGTAGCAATATTCACTATAATTAAAAGATGAAAACAGCCCCAATATCTGTCAACAGGTGAATGTATATACAAATTGTGGTAAGTAAATGCAATGGAATTATTCAGCCATAAAAAAGGAATAAAGTACTGGTACATTGTGGATAAACCTCCAACACATTATGTTAAATGGAAGAAACCAGGCACAAAAGGTCATTTATTATGTAATTATGTGTATATGAAATATTAAGAATAGATATGTCTATAGAGACTGAATTCAGATTAATGTTTGCCAGATACGAGGGGTGGTGGAGAATAGGAAGAAATGGCTTAATAGCTAAGGGATTTTATTTGTAGTGATTGAGATGTTTTGGAATTAGATAGATGTAGTCACTGTACAACATTGTGAATATACTAAATACCACTGAATTTTACACTTTAAAGTAGTTAATGTTATTTTGTTAAATGGATTATAGACTTAAATGTAAAATCTAAACCTTTGAGATTCTTAGCAGAAAAACTCATGATCTTGGGTTAATCAAAGAGTTCTTAGAAATAACATAAAATATATAATCTACTAAATTTAAAAATAATGAATTGGACTTAATCAAAATTAAACAGTTTTATATGCAAAAGACACTACTTGAAAGAATGGGGAAAAAGTCACATATTGAGAGAAGATATATTCATATCATGTATTCAAATAACTTGAATCCAAACTATATAAAAAAACTTTTGAAATTACACAGAAATTAAAAAAGGGAATCAAATAAAAAAGGGTCAAAGATTTGATCAGACATTTCAGCAATGAAAATTAGCATAGCAAATTAGCATATGAAAAATGTTCAATGTTAGAGAAACAATACCACGTGAGTTACACTATTTACCTGTTACAATTCCTAAAATATACAATAATAATATTAACAGCTACAAATATCTGATGGTATCATATTTTTGGTTGGAAGTAGTTCAACTGGAAACCAGCTTATACCATCCTGGCAGAAATGCAAAATTCCAGTCTTGAAAACCACTCTGAAAAATCATTTGACAGCATCTTATAAAGTTATACATACACTTACCATATAATTTAGCAATCTCACTTCTAGAGAAATAAAAATGCATGCTTATACAAAAACATTTCTATGGTATCATTATTCATTATCTCTAAAAACTGAAAATAACTCAAATATCCTTCAATTTAACACTACTCAGAAACAAGACATGAACTAAAATAAGCACCAATGTGGATGGATCACTGAAGGCAGTGCATTTTGCTGAATGAAGAAAAAAGGCTCAAAAGGCCATATACTGTATGGTGATGGAGAAAAGACTAGTGATTGCCAGAGGTTAAGGGTGAAAGAAGGGTTTGTCAAAACAGGGCCAGCCCTTGGGAAGTTTTTACAGTGACAGAATTGTTCTGAAATTTGTTTGTTATGGTGGTTACATGGATTTCTACATGCTTTAAATCTCACAGAACTGTGTACCACCTAAATGAGATTTTTAGCGAATGAAATTTAAAGTCATTTAAAAATAACAATTGGATGCCTATAAAAATGCCTCATAAACCATAGAGAAGCATGGAAAACATTTTAGGAATAGCTCAATGCTGAGTAGTCATGTAAATTGAACATACACAGTTTTCTTTGAAGATTTTAGTGAAATTTTGTTTTGTTTTGTTTTGTGATTAATATCATCAAATTTCTTCCTTTCTGGGTCTCAGTGACCTGATGTTAATTTAGGTATACAGCTCATCTACAATTGGGTTGCATTTTTCTAGGGCACCATCACAGCAGGGTCCTGAATGGCTTAAGCCAATGAGTATATGCCTTCTGCCTGGGATGGATGCATAGCTCTGTTCAGACCAAGGTTGCTCACAGACATTTTCGTGGAAGAATAGGGATTCTGATAAAGTATCCTTGTTGTTACTCTCTATACCACCAGAGCACCTTGCCCTCTCTTCCTCTGCATAATGAATGTGAGGACATGAGAAACAAAACTTATGCAAGCATTTTCCTGCTATCAGAAAAACCAGTCAGATGAGAAAATGAAAAATGCAGGAGGAAAGTGATGAATAATTTGCCGAGAAATGGGACAGAAACTAACTCAAACTGATTCTTCATCTCACTTTGCCTCTGGATTAACCAGTTAAATGGGTCAATGGATTTGCTTTACTATTAACCTCAATATGAGTTTATTTTTCTACTCTTTTCAAGCAATAGCATCCCAGATGGTACAGAGAACATCTTCAGGTAGTTCTATTTTTTGGTTCAGAGACAGGACCTACTAACCATGTAAAATTAAAATAAGACATTCCAATCTAATATCACCACTTAGGTTGGTAGGTACAGCATATAAATTAAGAATGACAATTCTTGAAAACCCCAAAACAACATGGCCACATCCAAAGCAAATTCTTGGCCTAATTCACCCCACGATAATTTGTCAAATTTTGTAAGATGAAATACCATTTATTGAATAACTAGCCAGGATTGCCAATAAACTGTGTCTCTAGTTGACCCTTATGTAGGTATGTCAAGTTGACCCTTATGTAGGTAATGTCATCAGGGTATTTTACAGGTGGTCGTTCCTATTTTCACCTCTTTAAATCCATCAAAATTCTCATCATCTAAGGAGAGACAGAGTACTTTGAACTGGTGACTGGACAACTCACACTAACTGCTTTAGCATGATCTTTAGCTTCGAGGATTACTTCCCTTCCTGTGCTTCAAGAACCACTGACCTAACAGGATAACATAATAACACATAATAATATGTATTTGTAGGTATAGCAGTGAGATGGGAAAGTGAAATCACTTGCTTGGGCCAACTGCTATGTATACACATAATACTTTTGAGGAAGCAATAATAAAACATAATTATTTAGCCTTGACTTTTTGCTGAGTGTTTATTACCCAATTTTGGCCTAATGTGTCCCCCTCAAAATTCATGTATTGAAAATCCCCAATGGAACTGTGTTGGATATGAGCATAAATGGGAAGTGCTTAGGACATGGGAACTCTGCCCTCATGAATGTGTTAATGCCACTGTGAACAGGGTGTGAGTGGGTTCATAGTCAACCACTCTTCTGTCATGTAGGGACACAGCATTTTCTCTCTGTTGCCCTCCTTCCTTCTACCATATGAAGGCAAGCAAGAAAACTTTTATAAGGCGCTGGCACTTTGACCATGGACTTTACAACCTCTAGAAGTATAAGAAATTTCTATTTTTTGTATATTACACAGTCTGTGATATTCTGCGATAGCACTACAGAGACTAAGATGAGTAGGACCATTACAATAGTCATTTTTTATATATTTGTGCAAATGTGGGAACTGAAACACTAAGTTGATGAACCATTTGCAAGAGATGAATGAGCATCTATTGCATTTTCCTTCTTAGCTTCAACTTTCCTTCCTTTCCTTAGAGTAGTAAAATACCTTCTGATCCCCCCCACCAGGGGGTGGAGGACAAAACCATAAGCATTCTCTGTCTGTGCGATTTGGGGGATGATGATGCCACCTTTGTCTTTAGTGTTAGCTGTTTGACCCAGGACTGACCAGCCAGCTTTACAACAGAAGCCATAGTGACTGCTACGGGAGTGGGCCCATGACTCCACTGGAGCCTGCTTTTGAGGTACTATGAAGAAAAACAAAAAAACAAAAAATTATTTTTTAGCTGGAACTGCTAGCCATAAAGATGATGTATATTGAAAAAAGAGACTAAGAGACAGGGAGAGATATGTTGTTGCTGGTTACACTTTTTCCAGCCATGGATGTAGTCTTTTTTTTTCTTTTTTTAATTTAGATTAATAAAAAGTACAATTAGGTTACATTGTTTGCCTACCGTCTTTTTATTACTCAACTTCCCCTTTAACCATGCAAAAAAATATGGTCAAGCTGTTTGAATGGGACTTCTGCCTCTTCCTTGCATACAAGATTGTTATGGCTAATAGATTTATTTACTCAATGCAAGAAGGTAGTTAGTGGGGATCTGAAGTCAGGAAATGATTTCAAGTGACTATGTATCTGAAATAAAACTTCTCTGCTGATATTTCAACCAGCATGTTCTGAGTTAGGAAATTATCTTGCCAACTTGCATGGGTCAAGAGAAAAGCTAAATGTGAAGAAATTTGTTTAGATCTCTTTTCCCTTGGGTTGACTCTGGACTGTAATTAATTGTAGCTTTGGGCTAATTTGTTGCCTAATATTCTTGTGTAAAACTGTAAATGTTATATTAGATTTAACTAGGAGAAGCAGGGGGCTATCTTCCTGTAAGCTGGAGTTGCATGAACTATGCAAATGAGCATTCACATAAGAATGCCATGTTTGTCTTCCTCATTGCTGCTTTCCCTGCAGGATAACTCTAGCTAATCTAGTAATTAGTGGTAGGAAGCTTGGAAATCTGCAAGCTAATTTACACATAAGAAAACTATGTTTAAAATGACATTAACTCACTAGGTTTCTGTGTGAGGCTTGGCACACAGCTGTTCCATTCCCCTGGCTGTATCCCCTGTGGTGCTTTGAAATTTGAAAGGGCATTAAGGTCTGGCTTGGAACCAGAGGCACATAAAGGGGGAGGAAGGCAAGACAGAAATTGTTCTCTTTGGTGTAGCTGAAATCCTAACAGGCCATACCACAGAGTGGAAGGCATTAACAGCCAAGCACTAAGTGATGATAATTCCTCCTCCTTAGTCAGTGTTTGCTGCCTCATATGTATATATTATCACATTTACTCAATATCATGCCCATTTTATTGATAAGGAGATAATGAAACAGAGATCTTAAGTAATTTGTTTAACATCAGACAATGTTGGACAGTTAAATTCTTAAACCCAACCTTAAAAAAGCACTGGTGGGTGGAAACAAATGAAGCCCTCCAGCAAGACCAATTAACTGAGCAAGTTGGGGCGGGGGGGGCGCAAGATGGTGGACAAGTAACATCTTCCTTGCAACTGGGCACAGTGAGACTAGGGAGAGAAGACTCCAGGAATCTCTGGCTGGTGGGATCTGCCCAGAAACATCCCTTTGAGGAG
This sequence comes from Perodicticus potto, assembly GCA_963574655.1. Lineage (NCBI taxonomy): Eukaryota > Metazoa > Chordata > Mammalia > Primates > Lorisidae > Perodicticus > Perodicticus potto. Next base: position 465 of record CAUYRH010040145.1, on the reverse strand, counting down.
ATAAGGAGTCAGCAAGAGACTTCTGGACCCATGAGGAGGACAAAAGCAGTGGAGAACTGGCAAGTGGTTGCATGTGCTCATTCAGGCTAATCCTGCCAGCAGCTGACTCATCAAAACCCTAGGCCCAGGGGCACGGTTACTTAAAGAGTAAGAGGAAGTGAAAGAAAAATTAGGGCAAGGAAATAGGTAAAAGAAAATCCTCATGAGAAAGAATCAGCAGAAAAGTCCTGGCAACATGAAAAAACAGTCCAGAGCAAACACCCCCCAACCAAGGGACCGTGAGGTAGCTACTGCAGAGGATTCCACCTATAAAAAAAAATGAGAATGGAAGAAAAAGTATCCAATGTACAGCCCTACTATGAAGCTAATTTATAGCTGTCATATGAAGACTATAACCCAACTATAGCACAAGAATATGGGGAAAGGGGCAAGGGAGGGGAGGGGAAGGGTGAGGTTGGGGTGGAG
>CAUYRH010040143.1:0-40852 GCA_963574655.1 Perodicticus potto | reverse complement strand
GAATGGCACACATTACAAAATCTCAAAACTGCAGATGCTGGCATGGATGTGGAGAGAAGGGAACACTTTTACAATGCTGGTGGGACTGCAACCTTTTTGGAAGGAAGTATGGAGAACCCTCAAAGAACTTAAGCTAGACCTCCCATTTGCTCCTGCAATCCCATTACTGGGCATCTACCCAGAAGGAAAAAAATCCTTTTATCATAAGGACACTTGTACTAGGCTATTTATTGCAGCTCAATTTACAATCGCCAAAATGTGGAAACAACCTAAATGCCCACCAACCCAGGAATGGATTAACAAGCTATGGTGTATGTACACTATGGAATACTATTCAGCCATTAAAAAAAATGGAGACTTTACAGCCTTTGTATTAACCTGGATGGAAGTGGAACACATTATTCTTAGTAAAGCATCACAAGAATGGAGAAGCATTAATCCCATGTTTGGCTTCAAGTTTGATATGAGGACAATTAATGACAATTATTGACACGGTGGAGGTGAGGGAAGGGGAGAGCAGAGAGAGAAAGAATGAGGGAGGGGTGGGGAAAGGAAGAGCAGAGAGAGGGAAGGAGCAAGGGAGGTGGGGTCTTGGTGTGTGCCACACCTTTGTGGGGACAAAGCATGATTGTAAGTGGGACTTTGCCCAACAAATGCAACCAGTGCAACATGGTTTCTTGTACCCTCAATGAATCCCCAACAATAAAAAATGAAAAAAAAAATTATGTGGCAAATAAAATAAGTAGATGATTCTATTATGCTCAAGAAAAATAGTTTCTTTTAAACTTCCATACTCCCATAATTAAAGAAAGAGTGTGAGGAGGATGTTGTCTTAGCCTGCTATGCACGCCTTCCCGTTGTGTTTCTACAAGTAGACTCATTCCCCTCACTGATTGAAGGGTTGTGCACTTACAAAATAGTCAGACTACTTCCCCAAATTGTTTTAAGTTTTAAAAATTAATTTTTTGGGGGGGGGCCAGGGCTGGGTTTGAACCTGCCACCTCCAGCATATGGGGCCAGCACCCTACTCTTTGAGCCACAGGCACTGCCCTTAAACATTAATTTGAGGCTATGTTTAAACTGCAATTGAGGGACAGGGCTCACATTCGTTGTGTAGATTAGTGATGCTTGAATTGTGATCCCTGGATCAGCAGCATCAGCACCACCAGGGAACTTACTAATGCAAATTCTTGGACATCACCCCAAACCTACTGAAACAAAAACTCTGGGGATGGCGTCTAGGAGTCTATTTCTTAAAGTTTTTCAAGTGACGCTGGTGCACTTAGGCTTGAAAAGCACTGGTGTAAGCTGTTGCCTGATACATGAGTCTTTTGTCATATGAAATTAGCTACTGGAGGAAAATAATGAGACCCGCAGTGTAGCCAAATATTTGTGGTTGTAACATAATAGGGTTCCAGAGACTACTTCTTTACACATATGATTTATTAAACTAAGAAGGAAAGTGCTTTGCAGTTTGTTAATTTCTCTTTTTAAGGAACTTTAAAGATTGGTTTAACGATAAGTATCAGCTTATGTTGAAAATTCCACCTACCCTATTCTCCCTTTATAATGGAATTTGTCACAGATTATATCTTGCCTGTATTTATAACTTCTACATGGAGCCCAACAAAACGCAACCTACACACTAAGTTTGAATCTAAACGCCTATGTTAAGTATCCGTCTGCACTGTGGCTTTTAATCAGGGATGCTATGTGCTCAGTCAACCAAGAGGTGGTATAGTCTGTCAGTGAGTCTGTTCCTGAGACTTCAAGTTCAAATGTTCAGGCAGTTAGCAAATGAGTGAAACACGCCAAGTGTGGCACAAAAGGCAATGGCAAGACCAAACTGGGGTATGTCTGCATGCCTTTAATTCAGGTTCACTTTTGAAAACTATAAAAAACACTGTACAGACCATATAAAATGTCAGTTATTGGACTCAAATCATGGGCTCTATTTTATAAGCTTGGTTTTATCCCTATTGCATTCTTGTACTCGTGTACTTGGGGCTTTAGGAGTAAACTGACCTCAGACCAATCACAGAAGCAACAAAGAACTGCTCCATGGAAAACAGGTGTGTTTCTTACTCCATTCTTCTTACTTAGCTCAGTCTTGTCTAAGAAGCTCAAAGTTCAGGGAAAAATTTCTTTATTTTTAGCCTTCTTGTTGATATGTAATTCGCATACCGTATGGTATGTAGGCTGAATTGCGTCCCTCCCCACCCCACATCAAATTCATATTGTTGAAGTCCCCAACCCTAGTAACTCAGAATGTGACCATATTTGGAAATAGGGTCTTTATGAAGGCAATTAAGTTAAAACGGGGCCACTCAAGTGTCCTAGTCCAATATTACTAGTTTAATAATAAGAGGGAATTTGTACAGACATTAACTGAGAGAAGATGACGTGAAGTCCCAGAAAGAAGATGGCCAACTACAAGCCATAAAATAAAATAAAATAAAATAAAATAAAATAAAATAAAATAAAATAAAATAAAATAAAATAAAAGGCCTGGAACAGATCCTTCCTGAAAGCCTCAGAAGGGACCGGTCCTAGCAATCCCTGGGTTTCGACATTCAAACCTCCAGATCAGTGAGAGAATATGTTGGTTGTTTAACTCGCCCAGTGCATGCTGCACTTTGTTATGGCAGCCCTAGAATATCAATACATCATACAATTCACTCATTTTAAATATCCAATTTCAGTAGTTTCTAGTATACTTACAAATATATGCAACTATCACCACATTTTTATCATCTCAAAAAGAAACCCTGTGTTCTTAGCTATCAGCATCCTGTCACCCCATACTCCCCAGCCTTAATCTAGTTTCTTATGTCTATCGATTTGCCTATTCTGGACATTTCATTTAAATGTTAACACAATCATATAATGTGTGGTGTTTCACCTGGGATGGTTTCAATATTCGTCACTGTTGTCACATGTCTCAATAATGCATTTCTGTGTATGCCCAATTGCTACTCCATTATATGGATACACAATATTTTGTTTATCCATTAATTAGCTAATGGAAATTGGGGCTATTTCCACCTCTTGGCTAGCATGAATATTGTGCTATAAATATTTGTGTAGAAAGTTTCTTTATAAAGGAAAAGCCTGATATTTTATTGGGGCTAAAACCTGTTCTTAGTAAACATAGTGATGAAAACTCCTATTTCCTTGAGCTGTTTTCTGAAAAAATTCTTTCTTTCTTTCTTTTTTTTTTTTTTTTTTGAGACAGAGTTTCATTATGTCACCCTTGGTACAGTACTGTAGCATCACAGCTCACAGCAACCTCAAACTCTTGGTCTTAAGTGATTCTCTTGCCTCAGCCTCCCAAGTAGCTGGAACTAAAGGCACCTGCCACAATGCCTAGCTATTTTTGCGTTGTAGTTGTCATTGTCATTTAGCAACCCCAGGCCGGGTTCGAACCCGCCAGCCCTGATGTATATGGCTGGTGCCCTAACCTGAGCATAAGCACCGAGCCTCTGTCTTTCTTATTTTCTCTCAGCTCTTCCCATCATTCAAATTATCATCAAACAAATTATCATTTATGCTCACAGCCTGATTCATGGCCCATTTAATTGCATGGCACTGAAGGATATATCAAGACCCTTAGAGGAGAAGGAAGAGTCATTGTAAATGTAGTATCAGTTCTATTATGTAGCTCAGACTGGGAAAAGACATGTGGACAAGTGAGTGGATGTGTGTGGGTGTGAAGGGCTGACTTTGTGTTCAGAAGCATGAAATGACTCCCCAGGTATGAAGGGACTGGCCAAATCCTGTTGGATTTGAATATAGTGGTGGAAGTGCTGCCAGACAAGGAGAGGTGATAGATACAGCACCACTAGCTCATCAGGCTATTCTTCAGTGCTCACATAAAGGTGTGATCGACAAGAGCCCTATTCTATGATTAGTTGCAACATGAGCCAGTACAGCATGGGATAGTGAGAAAGTCACAGAAATCTTGATTTTTGCTAAATTATACCATGGAGAGCCTGAAAGTAAAAATTTAGGAGTACATTGATGGAGACAGTCCCTATTTGGACTATAGGTTTCTTCCAGTTGTTTTTTTTTTTTTTTTCTTGAATGGGAATGCAATTTTTAGAATAAGAGCATTCTCATAATAATAGCAGACAAGAGAGAATGTACATTGTGTCTCTATGGCAGCCTTGTGAGAATGGTGTTGAAGCATTGGTTCAGCAACTTCTTATGTGCCAGATATCACAACAGATGCTGGAGATGTTATTATGAAACAAGATACATGTGGTCCCCACCCTGACATTGTCCCAGACAAAGTTATTTACTGACTTGTGGTTTACAAATTGTTTCTGACACATCTATTGGAAATTCCAGTCCTACAAAATCCAGTTAGATTAAGTAATACTTCTCCCATGCCATGGACTATTCTTGGATTCTTAAATAGCAACATAACAACCTGAGCTCCCATCTGTAGCAGATACTATATTGGGCGCAACAAGTTCAAGAATGATTAAAATACATGATTCTTGCCTAAGAACTAATAACCTAGAATGTGCCTATACACGAACATATGCCATATACCACATACCGTATACATAATGGCAGATTCTGGAATAGATTTTTTAAAGTGGGAGCACAGAAATCACTCATTCTCACAAAATATGGTTGGTGGTTTATAGAGGAAAAGGAACTGGAAGTTTTCACAGAAAATGAGAGGGTTGAGCCGGATCTTCAAGGACTAAAAGGAGTTGAGCAGGGAGTGAAGGAAATTCCAGTTTTAGGGAACATGAGGAATGGCCAAGAGGCATGAGAGTGGTGTTTGAAGGTACAGCAATCGGGGAGACAACCTGTCTACTCGTTTCCCTGTCAGATCCAAGGACTGTTCTAGTTAAACATTTCAGTGGAAGTTAAGACCAGTCTATCATTTGTCATTTGAACACCTGGAGAGTCTCTAGGCATATCAGAGCATGCACCACTTTCTAGGGCTTACTACATATTGAACTTGAATTTCAACAAAAGCAGAGGACAGTCATAATAGGCAAACAATGTTGATTGGTAGAATCCCACCATGTCAACACTAAGTAGAGACTAAACTTCGAGAAGCACGACGTGTCCTTCCACAAAATCAACAAGTATTCCTCCAATTTGCTGGGGATGACTTCCAGGAGAACGTGACTGGCAGTGCTCTTACCATGGACCTATATAAGCTGGATTCCTACAGGTCGAGCGAAGCGGAACCGGAGGAGGCAGCACACTGGCAGTGATAAACTCTGAAAGCAAATCGCCTTCCTTCTAAATTCCAATTCTTCTCTCTATTAGCTTTGACCTTTCTGAGTCACACAAACTCACTCAGCCTCAATTATTTGTGGATAACAATTGTACTTGCCTCGAGGAGGCTGTAGTGAGGACAAATAAAATGGTACATGTATAGTGTGCAGCCTGGCACGTGTACAATATTAGCATTTGTGGGCTGTTTTTGTGGAGTTGTAGTGAAGAATCTGAGCTTCTTTCCTTCTTACCTAGATCCAAATCCTGCGTTTGTTGGATCTTTGACAGTTGTCTTAGTTTTTGAGTGTTGGTTTTCTCATCTATGTATGATAGACAAGATCACAGGGCTATGGAGATGATTAAATAAGAAAATATATGTGATGTGTTCACCACAATACTTGGCACATAGCAGCCATTCAAAAAGACAGCTCTTGATATTATTGTGTGATTCATACTGAAAGAAAATTTAAGTTTTCTCATTAGTCATATTTTCTAAGCTTTTAAAAATTATTTTTAGAGATGAAGTAATTTTGAATACACTCCTGATATTTGGTGAAAGACAATGGTTGCCCTTTTGTATAGTAAAAATTCTTTATGACTATTTATTTGTATTAATATTAGATATTTCATGAGGCAATTCTGCCTACCTGTAGCATTTACTCCTTTCTATCTCATGTATTTACTTGTTTTGTGGACAAACACAATGTATTTATTGAAGTATTATTTCTTTTTGCAATTTTTTACTTAACACACAACAATTGTACATAGTTATGGGATACGTAGTGATTTTTGTGATACATATAACGTATAGTAATCACATCAGGGTATTCAGCCTTTATATATTAAGTGTCTAATAACATGTGCACTTGTTTTAAGGGAGCTTTGGGATTGGATTCCCTGGGAAGCAGACCTGTGATGTAGTGAGAAATGTGAAAGGTTTAATTATGAGGGAGCAAAATGAAAGAAGGCAGAATTAGGCAGTGGATCCCGTTCAAACCTATGGTAGACTGACATGGTCTGTGCTAGGCCATAGGGAGAGCTCCAGAGAAAAATTTGCTCATCCCTGTCATCAAGAGCTTGGTAGAAAGGGCGGGGCCACGTTGCTCAATTATTGGCCGAGCTTTCCAGAGACATATATAACCTTAGCTACCACCACCTTGCTTAGTTGTTTTTCAGAGTGTTCCAAGAAACCCGTGCCCTTGGCTTGAAAGATAAGGTGGATTATGAGGATAATAATTTTGTGAAGGCAAAAAGTGGAAGAAACCATTCAAATAAACACATGTGCATGTATAGAGAAAATTAAAAAAAAAAAAAAGAAATGGTACAACATGGTATTCACAATCTGCTACCTCATAAAAACAATTTTTTTAAAAAAGATGATAATGGCTGGAGGCCTTCAACTAATGAAGTTTATCATCACAGCAAGTCCCTTCTCAAAGGGACAGCTGAGCAGGGCATGTCTGTGTTTGCTACAGAAAGAATTCAGATAACAATGGCAGTAATCAGTTGTGTACCTCCTCACATTTTCCCAGTCTCTCCTGCCCTTGGACTTTAGCCTCTTTCTCGATGAAGAACACAGGCACCTCCAGTGTCTGGGCACCTCTAACACCAGTATCTGCTTCAACTTCCCTGAAATGATTAGCAGGTTCACATTCAGCCTCCACTGCACCCATCATGACAGAAATTGCAGAAGCTCGGCTGCTCATCCCAGCAGCCAGACCCATGGAATTCTGGTTTCCCTTGCTTCTGAACTCAGATGAGGCCCCATGTTACAGGGCATGGTGTCTACCCAGGTAACTCAACCTGCTGGACATACAAGAGGGATCCTGCCCCACATACTGAACTTTGATCAGTGAGAAACAGAAGATAAGAAGGAGCAAACAGAGAACTCTGTCTTACTCCCTTCTCAGTGGACTGCGCCTGGATGTGATGGTTCCATGCATCCTGTCTGTGTGAAGTCCATGAGACTGAGCTCATATCTTTGTTTTCTTGTGACGCTATGACCAGCTCAAAAATGTACTGCTTTACAATTGCTCCCCCTCTATCCCGACCTTATTTGCCTTTGTTCTATCTTACTGCCCTAGAAACACAATTCCAAGTAACCGTTAAATTTTAGCATATAAGCTTAGCTTCAAGATTATTTTCTTGGGACCTGAGCTGAAAAACAGCCAACAATTATTTAGTGCTTGCTATGTGCGCAGCACTGTTCTAGGAGCTTTAAATATATTTTCTCATTGGATTTTCAAAAAACCCAATGACATAGGTATTCTTATTATCATCGCTTCTGTTTTATAGGTGAGGAACTGGGGGACGGGAATGTTAAACATCTTTCACAAACTTCTATAGCCAGTAATTGGCAGATCTAGTATTTGAACACAGACAGTGTGAACCCAGAACCCAGGCCCTATTCTGTTTCTGCAGTTGAATTTGTTTGTCAAGTCTGTCCCTAACTTAAACTCTTTTATATGATGCAATTCCATTGGCAGAAAAAACTGGCATATGTCATCCAAGGGAAATTCTGCTGAGCCAGACATAATGTGAGAAACATTTGTATAATTAGAATACTTGAACTAAGTGAAGGAAGATCAGAGGTGAAAGCCTTGGAAGAAGAATTATGTCTGCATTCTCTCTGGCTTCTTTAATGTAGTTAGCCATTTAAATTTGGCTACAAATCACAACTATTCTATGCTTCAGTTTCCTCAGCTGCAATATGAATATATGATTCCAAAACTGTCTGCCTCACATTCCTTGTGTAGGAACAGGATAAGTCAATCTAGGAAAGTGTTTATAAATATTAAGTTGTTATTATTATCACAATACAAGTAATTACATTAACAATGAGCTTACTAACAAACATTATTAAAACTTACATCAATTTTTACATATTTTAAAAGGACTTAAGAGAAATTTTGAAGACTGGATGTGGTGGCTTATCCCTGTAATCCTAGCACTCTGGGAGGCCGAGGCCGGTGGATTGCCTGAGCTCAGGAGTTTGAGACCAGCCTGAGCAAGAGCAAGACTCCTTCTCTTAAAATAGCCTACCAGTGTGTCAGGCGCAGGTAGTCCCAGCTACTTGGGAAGCTGGGGCAAGCGGATGGCCTGAGCCCAAGAGTTTGAGGTTGGTGTGAGCTCTGATGTCATAGCACTCTGCAGAAGGTGACAAAATGAGACTCTTAACAAAAACAAAAAGAGTTTTGAAGATGCCAGAATATAACATAAATTTAAAACGAGCAGCAAAAATAAAGCAAAGCTAAAAGAAAAGCTGAAAAGGAAACTTTCTAGAAACAAAGATCGGTGCATGGCATAAATGCTATGCTTGCTAGTGGAGGAACACACACTCTGTTTTACGCTTTGTGTCAGCCAACACTAGGAAGGAAACTGCATCAGCCTCTGGATTCATACAATGTCCACAAACTGACAATCAACCAATTACCAAATAATACTGAAATTAATAGCATACGGGAATTTCTCTATTGGTCTACACAAAGAGAATATTGCAAAAGTAATAAATGATATTAACAATATACATGTCCCCTCAGTATAGGCTGAAAACACACCTGAGTGTGACTGCATAAAATAATCCTGGAAAGCGCCCACTTTGAAGCTGGCTGTGGGATTCTGGCTCAATCCTGGGTTCCCATTTAGAATTCCTAGATCAACAGATAAAGCAGATCTTAAGGCTCATAACCAGTAGCAACAATATTAATAGCTAATTCATTCTTTGATTTAATAGTTGTTGAGTAACTACTCCATTAGGCAGGGACTAAAGATATGGCAGCAAACAACACATAATCAATAATCCCTGCTCTCACGGGGCTTCATTGTAGGCAGAGAATGTGACACTATGACAGTAACTAAATGGATCAATTCAATATATAAGATGTCTGGTGATGACACGTGCTATGGAGAAAAATAAAACAGGAAAGTGAGATAGGAATGCCAGAATTAAAAGCTGTTAAAGCAGCAGTGTGCGATTTCATACCATATACTATATACTCTAGAAGGCGGACATAAACCTGAACCCTTCGGAGACTATAATATCAGGAGGCATAAATGTTCTTTGTTTTTTAGTGTGTGAGTGACTTTCAATCACTAGCTATTACGTGAGCTATAGAAAGCTGAGTGTACATCCATATTGTCAAAGCGAAAATTCCATCAGACAAAGTTAAACCGGTAAGGAAAACTACACTCAAGGTGATTCTAATGGGGGAGAGAGGCCAGAACTCAGTCTGAACTCACCTTTGCTGAAACAAAGGGTAGCAGGGACTCCAGGGGCTGGGATGAGTATGAGAAGAGAACCCAAGGATGTGGGGGGGGCGTGGAGGCAGGTTGATCAAAGCGATGTGTGAAGCACATTGAGTTTGTAGATAACTTTTTCTCTGCGATGAAGTCATCTGTGTTTGCTAATTGGCACCCATCCAAGTTAGGCTCCTCCCCTCCCACAGAGACTGGGGTGCTATCTTCTTGGACGATTACATTTCAAAGGGTTGGCTCCGGGTTCCTGAGAAAGACTTCCCTAAGTAGTAAAACTGACAAGAGGATTTTAAAAAGATTTACATCTCAAAAGGGCAGAGAAAGAATTTACAATTACAAGTTTTCTTATGTAAATGTTTTAAGAAAAAGGAGGTCTGAGGCCCAGAGTCAGAAAGAAACCTGTGGAGTCTGTCAAGCCCAGGGAAATACTGACTGCTTGGTGAGTAGTATGCGCTCATACACTTGCACCCTGTTTATCTTCGAAATACCAGCTGTGCTCTCGATGTCTACCTGCTCCTTCTTTGTCAGATCAGAGTCCTCTGATGGAACTTGCACAATTAGCATTTTTAAAGTGTGGTGCTAATTCTACGAAAATCAACTCATATCACAAATGATGATGTGACAGACAGCAAGAACAACATTCTTTGTATATTCTTAGTAGGATTATAGGCAAAGCAAACATGATATAGATGTTCAATAAATGTCTGTTTGTTGATTCATTATTGAAGTTTGTTAGATTTCATGGTTCATTCATTTCTTGCTAAAGTATCAGAAAATGTCAATTAAATTGTTTTATGTTTTATAAGTGTTTGGTGAGTATTTTTCAGTATTTCAGTTCTTTTTTAAAGTTTTTTTTTTGAGACCAAGTCTCACTCTGTTGCCCTGGCTAGAGTGCTATGGCATTAGCCTCCTGAGTAGCTGCATCAGCCAAGGAGGAAATTCAATAGTGTTTACATAAGAAGTGTCCTGGCATTTATCTTTCTACCAAGTGGAGGATCCATTTTTCAACTCACTCTCAGTCTGGAAGTTCTTCTTTCTTCCAAAGGAACTAGAATTTAACAATTCCATCAGTTCTACTATTTAAGGAGAATATGGAGGAAACAAACTGAATGAAAGATAGCAATCAGATGGTGCCCAAGAGTGTCAAAACGTGGTCAATCAGGCAAATAGAAAAAGAAGGTATTTCAGAGGGGTCCTGAGGCCAACAGGGTGGGGATGATCACCTCCTTCCAATACACTTGATAAAGACCGTAAATGAAATAATTCAATTACCAGGAAATTTTTGTTATTACTAATGAGCACCAGCATATGAGTAAACAAATGATCAACTCAATGAAGAGCACACAGATGAGAATTAGTGGGATCTAGATGAAGAAAACAAAGTCCCGGGTTGGCACCTGTAGCTCAGGGGCTAGGGCACCAGCCACGTACACCAGGGCTGGGGAGTTTGAACCTGGCCTGGGCCTTTCAAACAACAATGACAACAACAACAACAACAAAAATAGCCAGGCATTGTGGCGGGCACCTATAGTCCCAGCTACTTGAGAGGCTGAGGCAAGAGAATCACCTAAGCCCACGAATTTGAGGTTGCTGTGAGCTGTGATGCCACAGCACTCTACCAAGAGTGACATAGCAAGATTCTGTCTCAAAAAAGAAAGAAAGAGGGAGGAAGGAAAGAAGGGAGGGAGGGAGGGAGGGAGGGAGGAAGGAAGGAAGTGAGAGAGAGAAAGAAAAATCCAAATTAACAGAACTGGACACAATTCACTAACATACACTTGCCTAACCATTGAAAGGGAAGGAAAGTTTAGAAATTTTGACAGAGGCTCTGTGCCTATGGCTCAACCAACTAAGGCACCAGCCACGTACACCTGAGCTGACGGGTTCGAATCCAGCCCGGGCCCGCCAAACAACAATGACGGCTGCAACCAAAAAACAGCCGGGCATTGTGGCGGGCGCCTGTAGTCCCAGCTACTTGGGAGGGGCGGAGGCAGGAGTCTTGCTTGAGCCCAGGAATTGGAGGTTGCTGTGAGCTGTGATGCCACAGCACTCTATCCAGGGTGACAGCTTGAGGCTCTGTCTCAAAAAAAAAAAAAAAAAAAGAAAGAAATTTTGACAGAAACATCCAAAGTTTTTATTTAGAGTGTATAAGTAATTGTGTTTGGTTAAAGTACTGTATATTCGATATAGTTTCCCTGCCAGAGTACAGTTTCAATTATTTCAACTAACTCTTGATTTTGTTCATTAAGTCTATGGATAAGAGACCCCTGTAGGTATCAGAGATGGGAAGCCAGGTCAGGAAAATGCCAAATGAACATTGCAGTTAAGATTTCAGAGCCCAGGAGGGAAGAGAAGATAAGCAGAGATAAACAGAGCCATTTAAGCAAGTCTTATTTCTCTCTGGGGTTCTGCTTGGGAAAAGAATACATTCAATTACTTCAAGTGATGCATTAAGGCATTTTCTCAAAAGAAATACGGAAGTAGTGTTTAAGAATCCTTGGCCAACCTCCTTTTAAACTGAGCTCTCAGAGCTTGCCATAAGAGAGTCACCGTTTATTTTGTAAACAAAAATCAAGATTAAACTTGAAAGATTTAGCTAAATCTTTAATATAAGAGGGTCAGTTAAAGCTTACTTCATCCTGCGTAAACTTCACAAGAAAATTTTCAGAGGCACTGGAGTCACTGGAGAGCAAGGGTGTGTTATGCGTACATATGATTTATAATGTTGCCCTCCAGCACTATGTAAAAATGAAGGCTTGGGAGGCATTAAAATTCCCTCCATTTTTTCTGCTTTCATTTTATCTACTTCCACTCAGGATCATCATGTGACTGAGATGACTAGGTTCAACAAAGAAGGGAAAATGGTATGGTGGGTTCATGTTTCATTTTTGTGTATCTGGTTTGATTGGTCATTTCAGCAGGGTAATATGTATATTGGAAATGCATCAGGCTGGCATCAGTAATCTCTATTCTCTTAGTATTTTAGTGAAGTTATTAAACAGAAAGCATCATATATCGCTTTAGCTGCCAATACTATTTTCTTTAAAGAAAAATGGTCAGTTGAATAGTGGCACTGGGATTATTGAAATGCCAGTCCTTTTGCAGCTCATTTACAGTTTTTGTGTAGCTCTGCCAATGTTGTCTAGTCCTGACAGCACTGTGAGTCATTGGCATCCTGACAACTACTGTAGCCAACCTCTCTACCTGCGTATCTGCAGGAAACTGGCAAGAATATGAATTTAGACGTTGCATCATGCCATTTCATCAGGGAAAATACAATAGTAGCTCCAGGAAGGAGGTAAAATGTGCATAATCTCTCAAAAGGCAGAAGGGGATATCAAGTTCCCCGCTCCTGATTTTTATTACATCCCCTAACTTTTCTTTTCAAAATTTGGATAATATTCAAGCTTTGATATTAAACAGGTTTTGAATTCTGCCAAGAAAACACTGTACTTTTGAGATTATCAAGGAGACAGCACTGCTTATAATTTCCAGAAAAAAATAAGAGAAAAAAATTAAACCACAGAGCTGATGAGAAGACTCAGAGCTTGTAAATGAAACACATTGTTTCCTTTAGTTTGAGTTTTCCCTTTCATGAGGAAAATTCTAAGATATACAAAAAGAGTTCTTTATGGCTTGAGGCTCTGATAATGCTAATGGCTTTTGACAGTGTGTTACAGCTTATTTAATCCAATTGATTCGATTATTCACGTCAGTAACAAGATAAACTAGTTGATGGGGGAATTTTTCTCAGATGCGGTTCATATTAATGTCTAAAAATTCAGTTGTCTAGAAAAGAAGAAAAAGGGATAGAAGAGAAGCCAGAGAGTTGTAATTCTAATCCAGGCTACTTCTGAAATTAGAATTAGACTATGGAAAAAACATTGATTGTGGAAACAATGTTAGTTCTCTAAAAAATGGGGTGAAAACTTCTCAGTGGAATACACACTACTCATAAAAATAAGCCCCAAACTATATCATCAAACATAGCAATTCGATTTTGTTCTCTCACACACACATCCTCATGCTGCAGTTATATGAATCTTTGATTTTCCTACTTAAACAGAAAATTAAAATCTCAGGACCACCCCCCCCCAATTCCTTATTCAAAAGGGAAGGTAAAGCCCTCAGCACCTGTGAAGGACAGGCCCCTCACACCATTCATTAAACCTTCTCCTAAGCAAGGGCATGCAAATTGCAACTTTAGGTCTGCAGGCTATGTTTAGTTGCTAAAACTAAAGTCTATTTGATTTGATTCCACTCTAGTAATAAACTACAAGTTTATCTTCACAGGTGCAGGACAGAGACAGGACAGAATCTAACATTCTTCCACCTACCCAGGAACATCTACATAACTGATGCTTCCTTCACTCATTTTTGTTCTCTTCTAATATTCACCTTATCTTAAGTAAAATCTTGCGATTTTAGGGGCCAGGCGTGGTGGCGCATGCCTGTAATCCTAGCACTTTGGGAGGCTGAGGTGCATGGAGTGCTCGTGCTCAGGAGTTCAAGACCAGCCTGAACAAGATACCCAATCTCTAATAATAAAGCCCAGCACTGTGGCTCACATTTAGGGCATGCAAGTGCTGATCTTAAGAAATGAGGGTCAGGTCCTAAATGGTTGAATCTAACTTTGACCTTCCCAGATGAAAGTCTCAGGTTAGGAAAGGAAGGAAGCTGATATGCATTTATCTCCTTGAAAGTGTGTTTAAAGTATACTGAAGAGCAATGGCATCAACAGTAATCTTTTAATCAGTAGTAGTTTTCCAGTACTTTCCATGTATCTAGTCTAATTCATACTTCTCACTGAACCCTTCATCCCAATTCCGAGGCTGTGTTAGCTTCACCATCAAAGTCCTTTACCTACTAACAACTTTTCCTCTACCAGGACAACCTAAGTGCCACCTGGGCTGGAAAGTCTTCCTATTCCCCACCCCTAATGAGGCAGGCTCCCCTCTCATGGATTCCCATGGCTCTTATCACAGCATTTTTCATATTGTGTTGCAGTAATTTGCTGTGTCTCAACAGCTAACCTATAAACTCTTTGACAGAGTGACTGACACAGTCAAGGTTCAAATTTTGCAGGCCAAGATAATGAATGAGTTCAGTGAATATAATTTGCTCACAAATTTCCAGTAAACATGTAACCTAGAGAAATCATACTTCTTAAAGGATATAGAGTATCTGATGTAAAAAAAAAAGAAAATGTCAAAGCCCTACATGGAATCATGCTTGATGACTAAAGACTACTTAATCCTCAAAGAGCTTGTGTCAGGACCCACCTCTGCAAAAGGTTTACAGTTTATTATGAAAACATGATTGCTAAAACATACGACTCATTTTCATTGTCACGAGTGCTCAGTCCTGTGTTAACTTGAGCAGCCTGTATGTATTTGGATTTGTCTCATTATCATATGAGAGTTTCTGTGGTGTCAAGAATTCAGCATTAAATAACTAAGAGAGAGAGAGAGCCAGATTTGGAGCCCCAATCCTCAAAGTGCAGCTTATAGCACATTCAGACAGAAACTAGACTTTTTTCCACTCAGAACACCTGAGTTATAATTCTAATACTCTATTCTGAGCCACCTAAACTTGGCACGCTTACATGAGTACTACAATGACTCATTAACTTGAAACTTTTTGATAGCAATGAAAAACACTGATTTAAGAATGAGAAAACATTTAGATTATAAGTAAAATCGTAAATAGTTTACCATTTATTGTTATAGTCGGTGAACTCAAAAAGATATGTCTATACCTGCCTCACTAAGACAGAGATAGTAAGTTTTGACCTCTGAGTCTAAGAAAATAGTTCTAGACTTGTCTGTTCCCTTCCCTGTGTAACTTATTTCTTTCTAGCCCCACACAGTTTAGTCTGTACTAGGCCAGTCTCTTCTTATTTCAGGGACCTTATCAATAATCACAGGTAGTTCTTGGTTTTTTCTTATAAAGTTTTTCAAAACTTGAATTTAAAGAACCAAGTTCTCTCAATGTATTTCTACAATAGGTTAAAAAAAAAAAATCCCTTCAGCTTGCTCTAGAAATGGCTGCTTGCCTTGATTAGGAGTTTAATGGCTGTGTGATGCTGCAGCTGTCTGGTTTTCTGACTGGAAAGTTTCTCTCTCTCTCTCTTTCTCCCCCTCCCTTGCTCTCTCTCAGACGTGGCAAGAAAGTGATTTCCACAAGCCAAGAAGAGACCCGTCTCCAGAATCTGACCACACCGGCACCCTGATCTCAAACTTCTGGTGCCCAAAACTGTGAGAAAATAAATCTCCGTTATTTAAGCCACTCGGCCTACGGTATTTTGTTATGGCAGCTCAAGCAGATTAACACAGAAGCACATATTTGCTCGAGTTTAGCCTGAATTATAGGCTTTGATCATCCAAATAGAAAAATAGCTAGGCTACCAAGATTTAACTGTTAATATTTTATTTCCTTTATGGCATAGATCTCTAACTTGAGGTTCACCAATACATTTTAAGGGATCACTTCGAGTTATAACTGTGTGTGTGTATATTTTTCTGAGGAGATGATTATAATATTTATCAACTTCTCCGAAGGGGTTCGTGACCCAGACATAGTTTTAAAAAATGGCTTTATCAGAATTCCATTGGGAAATCTAAAGTGTATGAGCCAAATATTAGGGATCTTTGGCTTCTGCTCCTCAGAGATGTGATTGGCCATCAGTCAATGGAGCATAAATAGTTATACCCTTTCATTTGTTTTCCTTTCCTATACTAAAGTGATAGTCTTACCTTTGAGTTAATCTCTACACTTTATAATTTTCTTTAAGAAAAACAGACTTGAAAATATGACAGCTAAATAAAAGCTATAAAACAAAGAATGGTTGCAAAACTACCTTGAATCAGATTTGAGTTGATTAATATTGAATGATAGGAAGCTCTTCTTAGAAAAGCTCCCTTGAACATCAAGGTGAATACTTCCTCTTCCTTTCATTCACATGCTTTCAGCTATTTCCTTTCCATGCAGCTAGTCCTTTTCCAAACAAGAAGGTGGAAGAAGCACTCCCTAAATATAACAAGCTGACAGAGTGCATTTATTTCCAGTCACAGAACTCTCTTCTGCACTAGTCTCCAACTCGGAAAGTAACTTATTTGCACTCCAGGAAGGTGAAGCTGGATATCACCTCCAGATAGGTTCAGAAGGAAAATTGTGTCCATTCAAGCTGTCAGCCATCACCATTACTAAAACCAAGACAAGAATCTGCTTAATACTGCGTGTGTGTGTGTGTGTGTGTGTGTATCATATCCTGCTTCCTAAATGCTCCATTTTCCCAGGCAGCTAACTCCCTCTTCCACACCACCTTGAAGGATTTTCAACAAAGTACTATATATACACACATATGTTTTATATATATGCATATATATATGTAAAAAAACATAGATTCAAGATACAAATTTTCCTCTCCTTTGTGTCTTGAATTTATATTCTAAACCTGGTTGATTTTTTCTACACCAACACTGTTCTCTGCCAGACTAGTCAATACATGGTCACAAGATGACCCAAAGGTGGAGAGTTTCTGTGCACTTTACAACTGCTCTAAATTCAGAGCTACAAATGTAGGCTTTCCATCTCAGCCACGCAAACTTCATCAACTATATTTCTATTGCTCTTACTATTTCTATTTCTATTCTGAATTGCTCTTCTACAAATCCCTATTATAAGAAGTAGAGGTGTCATGACACTTTTATGTGACTAATGTCAAATCCCCTGGATTTCTTGCCTTGGTCCCCGTGACTGGAAGTGCAAGGCCACCGTGTGGCTTTCTGAATGAATAAACCATACGCTCATTCCACTGGTGGCCTCAAAGTTACTCTCAGTGTTGAACTGTAAGTGGGATTATTTCTGATTTTCACTATAGATATACCTCTAGTGGGAAATTCAGCCTAGTCTACCATGAGTTGGCTTTTTAACCAATTTATAATCTTTAATACACATTTTTGGAAAATGCTGATTAACTGTTTAATGAAGACAATAGTGTACATATTCCAACTTCCTCTGTAAACTTTTCCAAAGTTTTTAGTCTTCTTTAGATATAATTAAAACAAATAATGATTGTGGGATATCAAAAAATTTCTTTTTTTTTTTAGAGATGGAGTCTCACTTTATCACCCTCAGTAAAGTGCCGTGGCCTCACAGTTCAGAACAACCTCCAACTCCTGGGCTTAGGCGATTCTGTTGCCTCAGCCTCCGAAGCATCTGGGACTACAGGTGCCCACCACAAGACCTGGCTATTTTTTTGTTGCAGTTTGGCTGGGGTCGAGTTTGAACCTGCCACCCTCGGTATATGGAGCCAGCCCACTGAACCACAATTGCCGCCCAAAACGAAGTTTCTATTTTTTTCCCGCTGAATCCAGGGGGGTTCAGAAGAGTTGAAATCAGCAAAATGGGATTCAGATTAAACCTAAGGATCTAATTCCCAACTTTTAATCCAGAAGAATAGTAAATAGTTTGCCTTTTTCCTTAAGAGATGGGAATAATTTGTGTACAAATATTTATTGAGACTCTAATACATACCAGAGTACTAGAACCAGCAAGACACTGTCCCAGCTTCCATGAAGATCACAGTATGGAATCAAGTCAGCTAATTAAAAATGTATTGACAAAGTTTGATGTATACATAGTATTACTGCAGATGAAATTCAGGATATTCTGGTATCAAAGAAAAGTCAAGGAAAAGATTTTTGGAAAAAGTGCTACTTAAACAGTATCTGAAGGGTGAGTTGAAATTAGGAAAAGAAAGAGCAGAAATAGAAAAGTTTGTAGTGTCTGTCAAAGTATCCATTTGTTTGTGCAAATGAGAGCATAGTGAAAACACACAGAATTGACAGAAATTCAGATTGTCTGAAATTCAAAGGACGAAACTGAAATGTGATGAGTATAAAACCCAAGGCCATATTGAGGAGAAAATTTCAAGCCATATTAAGGAACATGTTAAATTTTTTTTTCCTAAGGAAATAGAATGCCATTGAAAGTCTTCTTATTTTTAAAAAGGTGTTACTGCCAACATTGTGACCATGGGCTTAGGGGCAAGTTGGAAGGTAAGGAGACCAGGGAAGAGCTGGTGAGAGGCAGAGGTGACTTGGGTTAGGATAGTGGCAGAGGGAACAGGGAGAAATGGAGTCAGAAGACCCTTAGAAAATCAAACCCTGCAGATTGATTGAAAGGCGGCAGACAAAGAAGAAGAAAGTTGGGGAATCAAAATGATAGCTTGAAAACCAGGCTACTTACTGAACTCAAAAAATGGGCTTACGTGAATTTACACATAAAGCCCGTTTTTATCAAAGGCTAAAAAATACTTTAAGTGAATCAGAGCCTTTCTCATTTGATGGTTCTTTAAGTATTTACAAGTCATTCAGCGCTGAGAGACCATTTAATTTTTCAAGTCACCTCTAGCTGTAGGCTCAGTCCACAGTACCACTGTGAAACACCCATCTTCATTCAGACTTGAGTAGCCATCCCACACGTAGGAAGAAATCCAATGGTCACATATTTAACACTCCATGAATATCTGTGCAGAAATACATATTAAGCTACTTGGCCTAATCTGAGAAAGTACAGAATGAAAAATTTTAAGTTCAAAGTAGCTTGAATTTCACAAAAACAAAGTATATATTCTACATAACATTATGTATTGTCTAAGAGGTATGAAGGATTAATATATTCTTTATATAGAAACGATTTAAAATAAAAATTAATGTATTCCTATAACTAGATTCCATTTTAAGAATTACTAAAAGAATATAGAATATTAACCTATTTATGGCACAGGGGCATTGTCAATGTTTATATATAGTGCTTTTAAAATATATAGTTCTATATCTACAGAAATTGCTGATGAGAGAAAGAAACTGAAAAGCAGACACATATCAACAGTTCCTTTCAAACTAATCCTCTTTCATTGTATTATGAATGTTACAGAAGATGAAAGGAAACACAAATGTTTGAAATAAAATAAATGTTTGTGGGATATCAAAAAGCTTCTTCTTCTTCTTTTTTTAATCCATACTGATGCTGGAGAGGAACAAAATGAATGTGAAGTCCTAGTAATCAATGCATCATTTTGAAATACTGAGGTTTCTAGTTTTGTTTTTTTTTCTGAAGATATTCATAGCAGACCTACACTGAAGCAAGAATTTGACATCTGTTCTGTCTAAGAAGTTTGGCATCTGTTCTGGACTTGTACACGTGACAAAGTAAATTCTTCACTTCATTTGCCCCCACACCTGTTGGTTCACCTTCTATGCTCCTTGCCTTATTGATTGCTCCAGCTACAAGGCAACAAAACAAAAATCTAGGAAGCATGCTAGACCTTATCCCTAACACTTAGTCACTCTCTGATTTCAGCTGATTATAATTCCTAAATGTGGCTCAAATCTACCTTTTCTTACCTAAAGCCACCTCTAGCCCTCCGTCGAATCATCGCCACCTTCTCCTAACTGGACTTCCTGCACCAAGTTCTCACTTTTTAGAATTTTAGATGAGAAATTTTGAGTCTCAACTAAGTTAATTTCTTCAATAAACAAATACTTTTTTTATAAGGCAGTCTCCTTGGCCTTGGCCTAGGAAAAAGGTAATGAGATGAAGCTTCTGTCTGGTTTCTTTTTAATAATGAATAATGTCATTCCTACCACCCCCACCTCACCAAATGTACATACAGCACAAGGTGACAGAATTTATGGTCAGTTAGCATATGACTTTTAAAACTAGAAAATTGACCTGCTCATAAAAAAGGAATTTTTCTGAGACATCTTTCTCATCTCACAATCATAGGATGAATATTTCATATAGTTCAGGTGGCAAAAGAAAAAAAACTCCCCAGTTCTAGTACAATTTTCCATGTAAGAAGTCCAAATACTAAAAAAGTCAATGAAAGAGAGTTAGCCAAGTGAAGAAATCTATAAGAAAATGGTTTAAATCTGTCAGAAAATGACTTAAAACTGGTAACAACATATGGATATTTTCAAGCCAAGGTGCCATTTTCTGCTGTCTACTGCATAAATCACATAGCTGCATCTCTTGAAGTAAACTAGTTCATTTTAGTATCTTTCCATCATATAGCAGACAGAGCTTTAGTGTTTTTGCCAAATTCCTTAGGGGTAACGGATATATCATATGAGCATATTTCATGATAAGCCCCATATGTGTTTTTATTAAATATTACAGTAAATCCTCACCTGCCTAACTCTAAATGATATATTTCTGTGGTAAATCCTTCACTAGGTAATGATCTAGACTGAGACTAAAATTGCCGCAAGCACCTTCATTTTTAGAGCTCTGTTTCAGTGACTTTAATCTCTACCTTACTTCATAAGCAAAGTACATGCCAATATATCTAATGAGGCCTAATCGCTATTTTGGCTGAAATATACCATTCTGTAGGAATACAGAACGAAGTCAGCAAGTAACATAAAAACTACATTTAGCAATTTATTGTTATTTGTAAACCTGCAGAGCAAATGACCAAGACAACCATTGCCTTAATCCTTTGTTCCTCAACCTATTTCCACTGACAATTAGCCTTGTGTTGGCTGCTAGGGCTAAATTCAGGAGTCTGGCTGGGGAAGAGCTCCCACACTAAGCAGGTAGAGGTAAGGGTTCTCCTCCACCCTCACCCTGAAGCTCCCCTGGTCCAGTAAATGAACACTTAAGAACAGTTTTCTTGCATGTGTGTAGACTATGTACTCAAAATCCCTTAGTCATGGCCCTTCATTTCTGATTTCCTATCTTAGATGACTCAGAAAGAATAAAGAACGGGAACAATGCTTCTCCAGTAATTTTATGGGCACATCAAGGTTATATCAGACATCTGAAGGTAGGATATTGCTGCATAAGAAATGATTCCTAAAACTCCGCATCTTGCAAAAAGAAGCATTTTTTTTTTTTTTTGAAGTTTTGGCTGGGGCCGGGCTTGAACCATCACCCGAGTATATGGGGCCAGCACCCCACTCCTTGAGCCACAGGCACCGCTCAAAGAAGCATTTATTTTTATACTCATGGATATACAAGTGATGTGGTTTGGCTGATCTAGGCTGTCTTTCAGGTTGTGGGTTGGCTGGCCTTGGCTCCTGGCTACAGAGTCACTTTACATCTGTTCCAAGTGTTTTGTTCTGGGGCTGATGAGGAAACAGCTATCCAGGACACAAAAAGATAAGAAGAACCAACCAGGCAGATGTCTTGTCTCTTCTGTGTTACCATCATCCCATTACTATACAGCAGTGGTTCTCAACCTTCCTAATGCTGCAAGCCTGTGATACAGTTCCTGTGGGTGGCGACCCACAGGTTCAGTACCTCTGCTATATAGGCTATACTATGTAAACAAGCTATATGTCCAAGCCCAAAGTCAAAGAGTAGGAAAAATACACTTTGCTAATGTGAGAGCAAGTCAAGAGTGGGAGCGATGAATATGCCCTGGGACAATAAAGAATTGAAACCCAAAACCTAATCTACAATGGCTCACATCTGCAGAATATGTTGAGCTTTTTGGTGAACCAATTTCTGGTGGTAGTGGTATAGAGGAGGATGAAGAAAAGTGAACTTCAGTTGGAATAGCCACAAATTCCTAGCAATAAATCAATTTAGGCAGTTCAAAATTAAGATAACATTAGATAGTTGTATTTGCTAGCATCTATAAATCTTGCATTTTTAGCATAGTTATAATGCATCCACACCTCCTTCGACAGCTACTCTCCCCACTCCACTGCATACGTATTCTGCTACTAGCACTGAAGTATATAAAAACTCTGCTGGGTCTAGAGTTTGACAGACCTGGATTTTAATGACAGATCTATGCTGTATTAACCCTTAGAAAATCCTTTAGTGTTTCTTGGCCTGTTTTCCCATCATTAAATTGTGATATTATCTGCCCTGAAGAGTTCTGGCCAGTATTAGAGTTAGACATACAATACTACCAGAACATAGCAGGGGCCCACAAAATGAGAAGTAATTTTCATTTTTTAATTTAATGTAATTTAATTTTTTTCATGGTAGAGAAAGTTTATTTTTTTAATTAATATACTTAATTATAGTGAGTTGATTTGAAAAATACTAAGTAATACTAAGTAATAAAATATAAGTGATACATACACAGAACTAGAAACAGAGATAATATATGAATATCGTCATCATAGGTTATAAATCAAAGGTATTTTATAAAGATTAATGTCAATGTAATTTTTTATTTCAGAATGATATGAGGGTACAAACAGTTGGGTTACATTGTTTGCATTCGTGAGGCACAGTCCAAGTTGTAGTTGAGTCTTTTACTACAACTATATGTAGCCGTACACGCCTACATCGTGTCTGTTAGGTTAGAGTTTATCAAAGCCTCTCCCACCTCCCCTTCTTTCTCCCCCCCGACTTGAATGTACTTGTGTTTGTCTCTCAAGTGAGCATGGAATTGTTCGTCTACAGGTTTCATATTAGTATTGAGCACACTGGATGCTTGCTTCTCCTTCTTGTGACTCTTTACTTAGGAGGATGTTCTCCAGATCCATCCAGGTAAATCCAAATGAGGTAAAGAACTAATTTTCTTTTTTTTGTTTTTATTAAATCATAGCTGTGTACAATAATGCAATCATGGGGTACAATGTGCCGGTTTTATATACAATTTGAAATATTTTCATCGAACTGGTTAACATAGCCTTCATGGCATTTTTTTAGTTATTGTGTTTAGACATTTATATTCTACATTTAGTAAGTTTCACCTGTACCCTTGGAAAGATGTTTGGAGAATACTTAGAGATCTAAAAATAGAACTGCCATTTGATCCTATAATTCCTCTACTAGGTATATATCCAGAAGACCAAAAATCACATTATAACTAAGATATTTGTTTCAGAATGTTTATTGCAACCCAATTCATAATTGCTAAGTCATGGAAAAAGCCCAAGTGCCCATCAACCCACGAATGGATTAATAAATTGTTGTATGTGTACACCATGGAATATTATACAGCCTTAAAGAAAGATGGAGACTTTACCTCTTTCATGTTTACATGGCTGGAGGTGGAACATATTCTTCTTAGCAAAGTATCTCAAGAATGGAAGAAAAAGTATCCAATGTACTCAGCCCTACTATGAAACTATAACCCAATCACAGCATAAGAATATGGTGCATCTTAGAAGAACTAATTTTCTTATAAGCCCTAAAGCTCTCCTCTTATCTCGGTCCTTTCACCAAGCATTCCACTTCAGGGATGCTTTTGTTTGTTTATGCATAATGGCAAGGGGACATCAATGATAATTTGGGGCCATATATGAGGGATATCAAGAGCACATACCACTTAAAAGACCTTCTCACAGCCTGAAGAGTCTCTGGCCTTGCCCTCATTCCCCTTGTACAATTCAGTATTGTGTGTTGTACTTTCAGGGAAATGTAAGTATGAAATTTCAAGCACATCAATGTTCAATTGCACAATCTATTTCCAACTAATGTATAGAGATTCCACCCCCTACTAGGGTGCTTTAGTTCAATAGGTTTTAGCAGCTTTAAATATTCCTCTATAATAAAGGATCCTTTGAGACTCTATAGCTCACCACAGACTTGATGTTGACCCCTAATATGTATCATAACAATAATTTACTGATAAATTATGTAATTAATTCACTAACATACAGTCTATTTCAAGTAAAGTGTGTCTCTCTTTTCTACCACTGTATTCTTAGTACTTGGCATTGCAAGTGCCCTATAAATATTTGTCAAATAATGAGTAAAAGAATTAGGACAAAGCCTGAATTTGAAACAAACTGAGAGACTTCCTAATTAAATACAAACTGAGACCATTACATTTACTTCTTAACTCAAAATGCATTTTTATTATGTCCTTACACATCATCTTTAAGCTGTTTTTTCAGATGATTGTCAGTCATGGGCCTTCACATTTGAATTATAATAAACTACTCTTAAAGACTTACTGTGTAATGAGTATTCTACTTCATATGCCATCAGCATGTAGGGGTTAAAGAGGAGATACTTACAATTTGAGCAAAAGTACATTTGAATTTATTAAAAAGTGGTAATGTTAAAATGCAGCATTCATTATTCCACTGTTTTTTCTTTAAACAATTGGACTTTAACTTTTTAATTATCACAACATGGTATAATTGCATTTAAACTTATTTATTTTTATTATACTTTCTTTAGAATAAAAAGCAAATGTTTGAAAATAGTTTAAAGGGATTACCACAAAATAACACTTTAGAATTAGAACTAAAGTATTAAAAATAGCTGGGCATTGTGGTGGGTGTCTGTAATCCCAGCTACTCAGGAGGCCAAGGCAAGAGAATCACTTGCGTCCAAGAGTTGGTTGCTGTGAGCTATGATGCCATGACACTCTACCAAGGGTGACAAAATGAGACTCTGTCTCAACAAAAAAAGAATTAGAACTAATGTAGTAGTTCAAGGGCTGCCAAGGAATTCATGAATCTATGACATTACGTGTATAGTATATGTAGCCATAATATGTACAGCACAGGCTCATCTGTTACTTGATATAAATATATAATGCACAATTATATACACTATTTTATGTGCAATGCACATATAAGATTATATATTAGTTTTAAACAATGCATAAAATTTTAGCACATTCTTTTTGGGGAAAGATTTCTAAATAACATCATATTTATTCTAATTAAATTATTTTAATGTGAAAACTTATAAAACCATAAGGAAGAAATAAAACCACTTATATTTGGGATATTCCTATAATTCTCATTGGCAACATTTGGGGATGTAAGAAGCCCTATTATATTTTTGGCGTATTTCTTCCCACCCCTCTTTGTGAAGATGTATATATAAAGAAAGAGAAAACAAAGTCATATTATATAAATAATTTTGTTCTATGATTCTTTCATTCAACAATACACATTATCTAGAAAGCATGTCTTTCAAAAATCTTTATTTGCACAATTTTAATTGCTATACAATATCCCATACTATGTATTGATCCAATACTATAATTTTGGATATTCAAGGTGTGGTACATTTTCCAATATTATAAAGAAGATGGCAATTATGGTCTGTTGCTAGTTATTTTATCCTATCCAAAAGCAAGCTTCAGCCTAAATAAGTAGCAAGGCGTATTGTGGCCATATTTGCAAACCTGGCTAACGGGTTGGCTAGTAGTCAAACTGTACATTGGTTATTTGGCCAGGTACTCATGCCCGATTGAACCAGTCAGGATCAGCATAAATCATAATGTTCACAGGGTAGGAAACGGTGCTAACCAAGTGTTGAATCTGCAATGGCATTCAAAGGTAGGCAACTTATTTTTAGGTGGTACATGGATAGCTTCGTGTTTGCTTTGAATGATTAGTAAAGTAACTCTAATAAGGTAATCTCTTTGGATGAATAGTAACATTTGTTTTAATGATGACATTTCATTCATTCATTGAACAAATATTAAGAATCTCCTAGAGCACTGGGAATGCTACCATAAACAAAACAGACAAAATTTCTACCTTCAGGAAGCTTACATTCTGACAAGAGAAACAAATAATAAAGTAAAGAAACATTTACGTTCAGGCAATCATGAATAATACAGAGGAAATATCAAAAAGTAAGAAAATAGAAAATGCCTAGACAGCATTGACTTTATTTTAGATAACAAACATCCGGGAAGTTCTATGTCCCCTTATAAAATAAGGGAATGATCCTTGGGAAAATCTAGGGGAGCAAACTCCTATGAATGACAAGTACAAAGATTCAAAAGAGAGAGAAAGCTTGGTGCATTCCAGGAAGCAAAACCAGTAGGCGTGGCTTAAGCAGACTAAGCAAGGGGGAGCTAGTAAAGAGGAGGTCAGGGGGGTGGTTCAGGGTCAGATCACTGAGAGCCTTATAAACACTAGTAAGGACTTACCTTGTTCTCAATGTAACAGGGAGCTACGGGAGGGCTTGAAACCAGGTTTATTGAACAAATTTACATTTTCAAAACACAATCCTCTGTAGTGTGAGAATGTTTGAAAGAATGCAGGAAGAGAAATCGGAAGACAAATTAGCAAATTAATGCCACAGCCAGATGTAACAGTAGCTTAGATACGAGGATAGAAATGGACAGATAGCAAAAACCGTCAGATTCGAGGCATGTTCCGAAGGTAGAGCTGAGGAAAGAATGGTATCTAGATATTTGATTGTGGAACTAAGGGAACGGGGATGCCAAGGCAAATCCGTACAGAGAGCAGATCGGAGAAGAAAATTCCTGATTTAGGCTTTACCAGGTTATGGTTTTAGATAGACATGTGGAAGTTGGATATCCACACCTGGAATTTAAGAGAGAGGACAGAGGGGGCCTATCGTCAGCATTGGAAGCCACACGTCTGGGTGAGACGTCCAGGCGGCCAGTGCAGAGCTCAAGAGGGCAGGACGGAGAACGCCGGCCTGGAGCACTCTAACCACAGCTGGAGAGACCACCGGAGCGTGCAGAAGAAACCAGGGGGCAGCAGCTGCAGGATGGGAGGACAGCAGGCAGTGTGGCACCCAACAGTGCCCATGAAGAAAGCGCTTCAGGGAGGTGGACGACTGGAGGTTTGAAAAGAGGAAATACAAAACAGTCATCTGGGCAGAGAACTGACCAGAGAATTCTAGCAAAATTCCCCTGCGGTGCTGAGACCTACTAGGTATTTACGGCCATAAATGTCACGTGAATGTTTTTTTCTCTTCTCCCATTTTACCTACATGAATGTAGATGTGGATTAAGCAGAGCTGAATATAAGCAGGATTTGGGTTTTCATGGGGAAATACAAAGGATAGAGAGAAGGCCAGAGACTGGAGGGCACAAGCAAAGGAATTCTGTGACAAACCATGAAATCTAAGTTGAGTGAGGAAAAAAGCAAAGACGGGAGGGAAAAAATGGCTAAGGGTGAAAGCCCATGGTTTATTGCAATGGTGTTGCAGTTGAGGGAAGAGATAGAAAGAGACACTGTGGCTATCAGAAAGCAGGCTGATTTCCAACAAGATACTGGAGGTCACTGATGAATGACAGAATCTAGGCTATGCCTGCAGGAGAAGGGGAACGTGATGTTGGAGGGGGAGAAAGAGATGTTTGAGTGAGGACATCAAGGGACGGGAGGCCACACTGTGAAAATGATCTAAGTAAATGGTTCTGAACCCTGCCTGCACTTTCAGATCAAGGAGTGAAAAAAATAAAAATAAAGCAAAGCAAAAGGAAACCTAAAGCCTAAATCCTACCTCGACTAATAAAATCAGTACCTCTAGGCTTGGGGGAGACACTGAGCACAGGTAATTCTTTAAAACAGGTGATGCAAATGTGCACCGGACTTGGGAACCAAAGATCCCATAGCTGATGACGTCACCAAAAATGAGGACAGGCGTAGTGGTGAAGAGAGACGCAGGGAGCCACTTGCTAAAACCTTCCATCATGAAATGGGATAACTGGGAGGACAGGAGATGGCAAACGTTTGAAAGGGGAACGGTGAGAAGTAAGGGACTTTCTCTTCCCACCTCCAGGATCTGGAAATGCAGGATAGGGAGGCAAAACCAGCCACTTCGTGAAAGGGCTGAAGGTCAGCAGGATATGCGGTGGGTAGGCAGTGAGCCAGGACTTAGAACAAGAAGGTAAAGGGATTGCTCCGAGAAGAGCAGGAAAGTAAAAGATTTTGTTGCTTAAGCCCTGAGTTCCAACAGCCACACTGGAAGGATTTGCAGTTTTGTAAGGAAAGAGAGATTGGGTCAGATAAAAAGGATATATAGAAATACATGGATGAGAGTCTCTGTGATGACCTGGGAGGTTTGGATTTCTGGTGCTGACTGAGGCTAATAAGAATGTGAAACATAAAATATTCACCCAAGCCGATTCCTTTAACAAGGACCTACATGCCTTGAGGCTGGTTAGTGAGAGATGGTAAGCTTGGTGTCAGGAAGTCTGCTTAGAGGCCTCTGCAGAAGTTCTGGCATTTCTGGGAAACAACTCAAAAAGTTCAAGTAGTTAGTTAAGGGATAGGAGTATTAAAAAAATTTAGGGGTTACTGAAATTTATTCATAGAGCCAGTCACAGTTTCACTTAGGTATTCACCCCAGAGAAATAGGTGCTGTAAAAGAAAGTGCACATATTTCATAAATATACATTTAGCTATAATTTCCCATTTTCCCTGCATTAGTTATGTATGTCTTATGACCTTTGGGACATGCTGTAGTATTGAAAAGGGCACCTATCACACAGTTTCTGCCTTCAGGCGTCACCTGGCTCAAACTTGTGAAACTACTTCTTGTCATGAAGACATGCAAAGTTTGTTTTTCCTTTGAATATGGCCAATTGGCAAACATATGTGGCCTCCCCAATTACCAGGCAAATATTGTATGAACTGTATATGACAAACAGTGCTTGTGGGGTCCTCTACTTGAGGTCTAATTATGACAAGAGCTCCTTTTCTTTCTGTCTTTGTAATTCTCTTCGGTTGCTTGTGAATTACTTCACATTCTCGTTTAATCGTGTAATGAAACAGTTTTTTTTCTAAGAAAGAATAAAGTGCTTAGTGCCAATGTTTGTAATTAAAAAAAAAATCGGTAATGAACCAAATATCCATTGATAAAAGAATGCTTACAGAAGTCATAGTGTGATCCCACAAAAGAATATATACAGCATGGGACAGTGCCTGTGGCTCAAAGGAGAAGGGCGCTGGCCCCATATGCTGGAGGTGGCAGGTTCAAACCCAGCCTTGGCCAAAAACTACAAAAAAATAAAATAAAAATATATACAGCAATAAAAGCGAATGGCAACCACATGGTTGAAAGTTGACATAAAATTAAGAGAAAGAAGCAAGGTACAGCAGATTCTATGCAGCACGATTTTATTTTTACTAAAAGTTCAAAAGCAAGCCAAAATAATATATAAAAATCAAGGGGAAAAATAAATATAAAATTATATTTTACTATATACAAAGTTCGAAAACAAGCCAAAATAATATATAAAAATCAAGGGGATAATAAACATAAAATTCAGTGTAGGGGTTGCTCTGGGGGTGGAAGGTGGTAGAGAAACAGCTAAAGGAGCACAGAAGCAGTAGTCACGTTCTAGACCAGGAGTGAGTGGAAGTTCATGGGTGTTCATTGCATTGTGACATTTTATAATTTGTTACATATATTCTTTTGCATGTATCAAATATAAAACAATGAAAAGTATGTTTAATGGTCTGGACTAGTTAATCCCTCAGCACTAGGTAACGATTTCTGAGCTACTGTGTAACAGCGACCAGTTCAAGAAGATTTGATAACAAACATCTTCATCTGGTCAGCCCTGCATTAGTTTTCTTAGTGTTTATGACCATCTCAGGGGCCTAAAGACTTAACCTCTTTCCAGAGAGGTCTGTTTGGCAACATGGGTCCCCAAGGGACCTTGCCTCATGATATGAGGTAGGTCTGCTCGAGTCATATTGAAGCAAGGTCATGTATTCATCTCCACTTAACTCAGATGAACACTTTGTTCTTTCTACAGATACACACAATTACCCAAGACACACTGTTTTCCTTTGTTTATTTGAAGTAGCAGAAAAGCCTTATGGAAATCACAAAGGCTTATGGAAATAAGTCTTTCAAAATGGAGTGAAGTTTTCAATTTTTATTGATTTCTTTTAAAATGCCTGAAAAACTGCAGGATTTCATTTTCACTACTGACCATACACAAGCTCGATGTGTCATGTTATATGGGCAGTCTTTGAAATGATCTATAAATTCAGCTAGTAGGATCCTCTGAAATGTTGATCAAGGTCTGAATTGGCTTAAAACCTGAAGAATGGCTCATCAATTATTTAAAAAGGAGCACATTACTCAAAACTTACCTTGGATAAAGAAATAAGAGTGACGGTGAAATGCTAAATTAGAAAATGACAGCGTCCTTTGAAACAGTTTTTTAAATGTTCTACTCCTGAACCAAAGAGATAGCTGAGTGCCAGGCCCTCTTGGTCCCATTAAGATAAGACCACTCTCTGGAAACAACCACTGTCATCCCTCCCCTGGTTAACTGGCAGTGATGGCTTTTTTTTTTTTTTTTGAGACTGAGTCTCACTATGTTGCCCGTGGTAGAGTGCTGTGGTGTCACAGCTCACAGCAATCTCAAACTCTTGGGCTTAAGTGATTCTCTTGTCTCAGCCTCCCAAGTAGCTAGGACTACAGGAGCCCTCCACAACGTCCGACTATTTTGCTGTTGTCACTGTTGTTTAGCAGGCCCCAGGCTGGGTTCTTACCCACCAGCCCCACTGCATGGGGCGGGCGCCCTAACTCCTGAGCTACTGGGCGCCGAGCACGCAGTGATGGCTTTTAACACTGGCATCTGTCTCCTTTTTTCACAAGTCTCAAAACAAATTCCTACCACACTTTTCCTTCAATAGATCACACTATCTTTCTCTCACCTGACCCATTTGTTGTGCCTCATCTAAACTCCTTAGCTACATATTTGCTTTTCTGTGTCCAAAGTAAAGAAAATGTCCTCGGGGAAGAATTTTAGCTGTAGGAAGAAAGACATGCAAACCATGTAGGAATCAAGTAAACTCTCTATAGGGTGACGCAGGAGCAGAAAATGCCAGAAAGGTTTGGAACTTTTTTTTTTTTTGGTACTTAGCCATGGGTGGGAGATGTTTGCGGGGTGAGCTGGTTCCACGTGCTCCTTTATGAATTCCCAAACACTGGTAGTTCCCAGGCACTATTTTCAGAGCTGCACTGACACTTGTTAATAACGTTGGTGTAGAAAGTCGTGCTCCTTTTAAACTCCTTTAAACACAAAGAAAATTAGCTAGAGAGTGCCAGGAAGAAAGGGGGAGAAAATCAAGTTACTGCCATCAGAGAGAAAGAATGCTAAACGTTTGAAGTAAAATCAAAGCAGCCTTTTTCTGTGAGATGTGAGTACAGGGAAAAAAGTGAAAATTTCGGTCGAAAAGCAGATGCTCTCTCCTTTCTTGATGAGCTTACCAGCAGTCTGCTCGTATGCAGACTCCAACTGGCCCTTAGTTGGCTCTAATTACCTCCACCGCAATGCAGTGAAACCTTTTCAATAAGCTTAACTTCTGAAATTAATGTAGAGGAGAGTTTGATCTGTTTTGCTTTCAAAAATGATTGTCCCCTAAGTACAATGTAGGATTCAGATTGAAATCTGAAACAGAAAAAGGACATCAGTGGAAAATCTGGTGACATGGGCATAAAGCCTGTAGTTTGGGTTCACAGTGCTGTACCAATGTTAACTTCTTAGCTGTGATAAATATGCCAAGATTTCGTAAGATGTCAGGGAAAGATGGATGAAGGATATATGGGGACTCTCTGTCTTATCTTTACAATTGTTCTATAAATCTCAAATTATTTCCAAATACGAAGTTTAATGAAATGATGCCCCTTTGGTTGATTTGACCCTGATCTTGGAAAAAGTAGACCCAGAAAGGAGCCCTCTGTTTCTGGGGGTGGCTTCATTTGTGCCTTCCCCTAAATCACAAAGCAAGCAGCAGGCCAGCGTAGCCAGGAAGGAGAATGAAGGGCTCTGGGGAGAATGAGTAAGGTTGCTTGGCAAGCAGGCTGTGTCTGGCTGCACTGTGTCTCCTTCGATTAACTAGGCAGAAAAGCAGAAGCCCAGAAAAGCAACAAAATTAGCTCCAGCAAAAGCAGCCTGGGCTGTCACCTGTATTAGTCATTTGCTCTCAGGAAGAGGGTGACTCTACATTTTCTCAGGCTTGCCCTTGAGGCACTGTCCATTTTATTCCCTGTTATTAAGGGTGGGAGGTTTACTGCGGCCCATTCAGAAGGGTGGCGTCCCGAGTTAGCAGCAGAGTTTCAACTCTTAGGTACTTTTTATTAGGTTTAGGGCATTTAACTGTCTTTTAAAAAACTGTTTCTGTGTGTGTGTCCAACATTAGAATTTGAAGTTTACCTTTACTAGATATGAAATGTGGAAGTGGCAGTTCTTAGTTTAACCCTTGTAGTTAAGCATCTAGCCTACGTTTTATTCCACAGGCATGGATTTTTCTCCTGAACACAAAAATATCTACTTTGAGAAGTACACATACAGCCTCTGCACTGTAGTTCACGTTTGCCAAGGTCAGTCTAAAATATTATACTTTCACTCAAAGACAATTGTTTCAAGCATAAAGGCAAAAAGCTCTCTCTTCTCCCCCCAGAATATTATAGGGGTTCATGCATTTTGGTTACACGATCTACTTTTGTACATTGTAAGTCGGAGTAGTTCGGTGTGTCCTCACCCAGAATGTGAGCATCATACCGGTCAGGTGTGAACTTACCCAACTCCTTCTATGCCTTCCCGTCTGCTTGCTTCTTTGGGGGCTTCTGGAAGGATGGTGGGACCGAACAGGACAGACTCAGAGCAGAAGTGACTTCTGCTCAGTGGATGCTTCTGCAAGTCAGTTTCACTTCTTCACAGTATTCCAGAAACTTCTCAGGTCCAGTGGTGCTGAGACACTAATGAGAAGCTCTATGAGACACTTGGAATTCTCTTAGAGGAGAAGGTGGGTCTCTATTTATTTAAGATAGAGTCTCTGTCGCTCTGGGTAGAGAGCCATGGTGTCATAGTTCCACAAAGCAACCTCAAATTCTTGGGCTCAACTGATCTTCTTGCTTCCGTCTCTTGAATAGCATCTCAAGACTGCAATGCCCAAGTAGTTCTTCTATTTTTAGTAGAGATGGGATCTTGAACTCTTGAGTTCAGGCAATCCACCAGCCTCAGCTTCCCAGCGTGCTAGGATTACAGGCATGAGCCACTGCACCTGGTCTGGAATTTTTATTTAAAATAAGAAACTATTTCTGCTATGAAAGCAGTAAGAAAATTCAGTATCAGATCACTGGGGTAAAGATGGACTTCTCAACAAATCATGCTGTGAAGACTGAGTGGGCTTTTTCTCTGAGATGGGAGAGGTTTGAGCAGAGAATCAACAAGATTGGATTTATCTTTGAACAGGACCCTGTTGGCTGCTATGAAATGTGGAAATTGCAGTTCTTAGTTTAGTCCTTATAGTTATGCAGGGAAGGTCCAGAATGGTGAGAAGAGTCCAGAGGCGGGGTAGAGAGTAAATGCAAAAAGGTACTTAAGGGGCAACCCCAACAATCCCGGGAAGAAGTGGTGGGGGCCTGGGCCTGAGTGACAGCCCTGGCAGTGGTGAAGAGATGGCTGGATGCTGCAAATGATTTCAAGGTAGACCCAGAAGATGTAAAGAGAGAGAGAAGGCAGGTTAGGGAGGACATTAATGTTTTTGTCAACAACAGGGAAGGATGAAAATGGGAAAAATCAGAGCCTGGTGGGCGCGATAAGGAGCTGAGTCTTAGCCATGTTAGGTCTGTGTTAAGGGGTAGATCTGAGCTGGAGACACAGACTTGGGAGTTACTAGCATATGGATGTAGATTCAAGAAGTAATCATGAAGCAAAGTTCAGGGGTCAGGGAGAGCAGAAGCAACAGAGGCAGCTTTGCCCCACTCTTCCCAGCAGCTCAGATTGTCCCTGGGAAAACCCTGGAGACAGTGAGGTCTTTTGTCTATAATTAAGGACACAGTTATGTGGGAACAGAGCCCTTAAAGGGAAAAGACACATATTTACTCCCTGGATTTGGAAAGCAGTTTGGTTTTTGAGTCACTTTGTTGAGTTTTTTTTGAAAATTCACCTCTTTGAAGGAATCAAATAGTATCCAAAAGACTGACTGGGGGGCTGAAAGTGAAAGGGGTGGTTTAACAGGCTTAAAGGTAGAACTATAATTAATAGTTCAATGGGTTCAAAAGCTATGCGTGATATAATCTGTTCAAAACTTAAAACAAAATAAAGTCTGCACATCATACCCACATAGTCCTGACATGTGGCTTCTTAGTAATTTTTTTTAAGAGGCAAGGTCTCACCCTGCTACCCAGACTGGAATGCAGTGGCACAATCATAGCTCACTACAGCCTTAAATTTTGGGGCTCAAGCAATCTTCCCACCTCAACTTCCCAAGTACCTAGGAAAAAAGGCCCATGGCCCTTTGTTTGTTTAGCCACGTGTGGGTTAACTATTTTTTTTTTTTTTGAGACAGAGTCTCAGTTTGTCATCCTTAGTAGAGTGCTGTGGTGTCATAGCAAAAGTGATTCTCTTGCCTCAGCCTCCCAAGTAGCTGGGACTACAGTTGCCCACTACAATGCCCAGCTATTGTTTTTAGACAAGGTCTTGCTCTGGCTTAGGCTGGTCTCAAACCTGAGCTCAGGAAATCCACCTGCCTCAGCCTCTCAAGTGCTGGGATCACAGGTGTGAGCCACCATGCCGGGCCCAGGTTAACTTATTTTATTTTTTATTTTTATTTTTTGCAGTTTTTGGCTGGGGCTGGGTTCGAACCTGCCACATCGGGCATATGGGGCTGGTGTCCTACTCTTTTGAGCCACTGGTGCTGCCCCCAGGTTAACTTTAAAGAGTTTGTTTCACAGTACTAGAAGAGTATTCAGCAGACAGAAAGGGTGTAATATTCCACCACATCTGCCAGACCACATTCTGAGAAGTCCACTAAGCCAGCCTGACAGTGAAACACACAAACTGCCTCCCTTTATCATTTTGCAGCAGTAACTACATATTTACCCTTTATAACCCCAATGAAAGCTGTTGCTGATCATCCTCGGGG
This sequence comes from Perodicticus potto, assembly GCA_963574655.1. NCBI lineage: Eukaryota > Metazoa > Chordata > Mammalia > Primates > Lorisidae > Perodicticus > Perodicticus potto. Next base: position 5,753 of record CAUYRH010040143.1, on the reverse strand, counting down.
CCAGCACTTCTTTCATGCCATGCCCTTTCCTCCCTTGGAAAATAAAATAAACTTTTTGCTTCAGACATATCCTTGAGTCAAGAATTCTTTCTCAGCCTGCAGTATGCACTTCCTCTCTAACATGCCACCATGCCTGGCTAATGTTTTTTAATTGTGTTGTAGAGATGGGGGTCTTGCTGTATTGCCCAGGCAGGTCTCATAGTTCCTGGCTTTGGACAATCCTCCCACCTTGGCCTTCCAAAGCCCTGGGATTACAGCTGCGAGCCACCCTTGAGTAAAAGAAAAAATATAGTACCAATCTTAAGAGTTAATTTTAAATACAAGGTTATATGCGAAAATAATGGTGCCAAAAATTAAATATGCTTTTCTTTCTCTATGAATGACTTCTGGGGCCCCAACTCTATAGTAATATTGTAGAAGTAATGGACAGGTCATCTTCCTAGGACACAGCGCATTCCTATGGAGAATGTCCCTCACACTTATGTGTATCGTACAAACAAAAGAGCAGTTGTTGAAACATGGATTTATTTGGGCATTCTTGTCAAATATGATCAAAGGCAAAATTCTCTGATAGCTTTGCTGATCATCTGTAGTACTAAAGGTACAGAAATAGTACTTGTATATAATGTATTCATGTGCAAAGCCGATAATTTATTTAGCACTAAAATCAAATTATAAAAACATCAATTCCATCTTAAAACAGATATGTTAAAAGCGTTTCTGTCATTCTGAGTTTATATCAAGACATCTGCACAGCATGGATCCCCAAATCCCTCTCATTTCCAATGCCAAAGACAAGTTTTGCCAGTGGGGGAGTAGGGAAACAAGCAGGGGTGCCCTGCAAATAGTCCAATGGGCTCAGGGAATGCTGTTTCTTACTCAGCCCGAGGCTGCCCCCTTGATCTCAGGGAAGTTTTGCGCCTGCTGACACAGGTCCTCCGTACAATAAAGTCACAAGTGGAAAAGAAAAAAAAAAACAGCTGAGGCGACTTCCCACTTTCATTTGCCATATGAAGTTTCTCAAACAGGACTCTTCACAGCTGGCAACCTTCAATTCAAGCCCTGATTTCTGGATGTAATAAAGGCTGGTTAACATCCTTTAATAACTATTTTGCAATTCCCAGTGACTCCCTGACAGCTTTTCTAGACAGGAAATGGAATGAATGTGCGGGTGCTCTAAAGATCTCACAGATAAAATAAACTCAGTTTAACCATTTTCCTTCTGGGTTGACTGTAGAGTTATGTGAATTCCAGTTCACAAAGGCCTGGCTACAGAGCATGAAAGCAACATCTTTTCTTTAGTTAAAGCCAGGCCATTCATCTGCCTTTCTCTTTTCCTCCTTTATTCTTGGTGACTGTTTTTGGAAATTGGGGTAGATCCCTGCAGGTAGGCAGCAGGGCGTATTTCCAAGTCAGGACGGCATCACAGGGGTGCTGTCCTCCCTACAACCATGAGGAAGATGAGGCAAATAAGATCAAGAGAACATTTTGTGAACAGGCCAAGATAACCCGATTTGTCCTGTCCTTTGCAGCTAGTTGAACTGGACATCTGAGGCTGTCTAAATTCCCAGATACAAGGAGTGCCAGTTGCAATGCTACCACAATATATATGTCAATGATCCTTCTTTAGGAATGACTTTGATTTCTCTTCAGCTGTGGGTTCTGGGGTTAAAGGCCAGGGCTGAGGGTCAGCAGAGCAGGATAGTCCCAGGGACGTCCTGCAGCGTGTCCATTCCCCACCAGACGGTACCATTCCTGAGACTGCTCAAGGAGGTAAGCCATGAAATAGGACGTGCGTCTGGTCCTGTGTAAGGTCAACCAGCTCTTAGCAAGGACGCACACATTTACAAGGAACAATGCCATATTCTTCTGCCTTCAGTCTTCCATGACCATGAATTTCCTCTTCTTGTAATTCTGAACGAGGCTGGAAGCTGTGATCTGAGAAGCCTGTCCTTTCTCCCAACTCTGAAAGTCATTCAGTCCTTTCTGCCCTGTTTGAAATAAGCCCCTCTCCATCTCGTCTAGCCGGGCTACCAGTGCTGAAGTGTCTTCATTGTAAGCATTCTGGGAAGAGTCCATGATGCGGCGAAAACGTCCAATGAAAGTCTGAGGAGGAAGGGAGAAAGAGAAGTCAGGACTGAGCTAGCACTCCTTAAAGCTAGATGTGCTTCTGTCTTAGAACTTTAAATGGCATGAAAAGAAAGAATTAGGTCTCAGGACTCAGTCAGGAGGTCTGAGCGCTCTCTGCCAGTCAGGTAAGTTACTGCACGTTGTCAAACCTTGGTTTTCTTGCCTATGAAATTCTGTTATGAAAACCAAGGAAGTAATACACATAAAGCACCTAACGAATGGCTGGCACACAGTGCCTCCTCAGAAAGCATTCTCTACTATTGTTACCAGTAACAACATACCACAGTCACAAGCAGACAGTTTTCAACCAGAAACACCCCTTGATTTAACTGCATGCAGTTTCTGTCTTTCAGTCTGGAAGCAGGATGTGGACACATACTTTCTGGGGTGCCCTTTTTCCAGCAGGATGTGGACACATGTTATCTGGGGTACCCTTTTTCCACTAGGCTCTGAGCACAAACCATAAGCCTCTGCTCCAGTTTCTTCAACTCCCTTAGGGCAAAGTCACCTTTAAAGGACTTTGAAGCAGTGATAGAGAAAGAAAACATACAACTCACTAAAAAGGGGGTAGGATTTCAATTTAAGAACTATTTTCTGCTCAATAGAATTTCCTGGCCGGGTGTAATGGCTCATTTCTGTAATCCTAGCACTTTGGGAGGCCAAGACAAGTGATTTCTGGTCTCAGGAGTTCGAGACCAGCCTGAGGAAGAGCAAGACCCTGTCTCTACTAAAAATAAAAAAATTAAGCGGGTGTTGTGGTGGGCACCTGTAGTCCTAACAATTCAGGAGGCTGAGGGAAGAGGATTCCTTGAGCTAAAGAGTTTCAGTTTGCTATGAGCTATGATGAAAGCATGGCACTCAACCCAGTATCTTTTGAGACTGTATCTCAAAGAAAAAAAAAATTTTTCCTAAACTTGAACTGTCTATTGACTATGCATGCATTGACTTCTTTTACTGAGTGCCTAGCAACAATGTTTCCCCTTACTATCTACATTAAAAACTGCACTAGTACATGGCAAGCCAAACAATTGTCAAGCCTGATAAAAGATGTTAGCATAGTCCAGGGAGCAAATGCGTCTGAACCAATAGTTCTTATAAAGCTAAGAATGAGGAGTAAAGCCTTTCAGATATTTATGTCCTAAGAGGCAGAAAGGATGGTTTCTTCTATTCTACTTTCTTCTTTCTACTATTGTAAGAGAATAAAAAATAATTACGAAAAATTAAAATGAGGTTCTACTGTAAAGGATGGTAACAGATGTATAACATCATTTTGTCCGTGGAAAATAATAACAATAATAGTTACTGTTTATTATATGGCACTATATAATTTTACTATGACTCTATAATTTTGGCACTGTTATTATCTCCCATCTTACAGGTGAAGAATTGATGCCTACAGAGGTCAAGTAGTTTGACCAAGCATGCTAGTCCATGGCACATTCAGGTTTTAACTTCAGAGCAAAGGAAGGAAACAGTCCAATAACTCGTGTATTTCTAACAGGAACCCCCAGACCAGGTCTGCAACTGGCCTGAGACTGTGTATCTAAAGTCCCTGTCACCTATAATCTACCATCACCCTTTTCTCATTTCCTAGACTTCCTGCTGGTCTCAATTCCTGGTGAGCAAGTAGAAGGAGTAGCAGACAAATCATATTTTAAAAAATATATAAATGGCCAACACAGTGTAATTGTAGGTCAGCCTGGAATATGAATAAAGTTTCCAAGTCACACAGTGCCCTGACATTGGGTGGCTGTCAAGCCGACTCCTGAGACACCTGTAGCACCACAAGTTTTCACTTCAACTACTTGCCTGTAGTAGAGAGTGGGAAATATCTGCATTCTCGGGACTGTCAAAATGCAGGAGCTGGGAGCCAAACCCATAGAAATGCGGCCCCATTTTGTGGAGGTCCACCACATTGGCATCCGCGCTGAACACGGTCCTCCAACCCTCTTGGTAGATCTTGGGAAGTTCCACAGAAAGGATCCGACGCTTGTTGTCAAAAAGTCCTTTTGCCAGCCACAAGGGGAGTTCAAGCTTTGAGCCCTGCATCAGACAAGAATGTAGATTTTAAAAACAGAAAAAGAACATAGAAAATGAGTGTAAGAAAAAGAAAATACACATCACCCGAGCAACACTGCCCGTTCTCTTTGGGGTAACAGCTGTCAAATGCAGAAGACCTGGTCGTGACTTGAAAAATGGACTGTGTGCCCTGAAGTTTTATATTGTGAAGGAATAGAGAGAGAAAATGGATTTATACAACAAAAATATGGTGGAGAACAACGATCTAATATAAGAGGAAGTTTTCTAATTAACATAAATAAAAATCCAACTGCAGGGCAATAGTTCAGAGCTATAGTAAACATTTCCACTTTCTCTGAATACTCAGTATCTATTCCACATATACACTTGCTGAGTACCTGCTATGAGCACCCTGAGTGCTAGGGGCCTAGAAAGAAAACTAGGATCCACCTGAGCACAGGTGTCAACCCCTCCCCATCCCCTTCACAGCTTCTGAGATAACACAAAAGATAAATGTCCCTCCATATTTGTAAAGATGTAATAGGCTTGGAAAACAAGATGAGGTGGTCATTACTGACAAGAAATTAAAAGAAATCTTAAAAAAAAAAAACAAAACCCAAACCAAAAACAAAAGCCAACATAACTGGATTGAATGAAGCAATAAAATCTTTAAATTCAGAAAAGAGAGAGCTATTGCAAAAGGTGGGAGCAGCATTGGGGGGGCTGTGAAATCAGAGCTTTTAAGACTAGAGAAACAAATATTAAGTTTAAGGTTCACAAAGAAGTCAGGACATGAGGGGCCAAGAGCTGAGAAGGAAGGAACAAAAGGAAGCCTAATGATATCTGGCACCAACTTCAAAATTAATTTAAAAAACTGAATGGAAATTTCAGAAGTGAAAAATATAATGATTGAACTTAAGAAGTCAATAGATTGAATCAAACTTTATCAAGTTTACTCGATTTGACATAGATGAAGAGAGGATCATGAATTAGAAAAACGGTCAGTAAAAAATATGCAGACCTAGCATGGAGCGGCTAGGGGAGGAAAGACAGATTAAGGCCAAAAAAAAAAAAAAAGAGAGAGATAATGGCTATACATTTTTCAAACTTAAAAAGAGATCTCAAACCACAGATTCAAGAAACATTATAATCAAGTAGAATAAATACTAATAAAACTGCAGCGAGGCACATTTTGCCCAAATTGCTGAAAACCAAAGACATACAGAAAATCTTTTTTTTTTTTTTTTTGAGACAGAGCCTCAAGCTGTCATCCTGGATGGAGTGCCGTGGCATCCCAGCTCACAGCAACCTCCAATTCCTGGGCTCAAGCGAGTCTCCTGCCTCTGCCTCCCAAGTAGCTAGGACCACAGGCGCCTGCCACAACGCCCGGCCATTTTTTTTTTTTTTTTTTTAAATACATGTATTTTATTATTCTTCATTACATTATTTCCCCCCCCCCCACCCGTCCATGATAAGGCAGAATTGATTTACAGAAAAGAATACAGAAAACACCAAAGCTCCTGGTAGTGGGAGAGATTTCAAGTAGGGAGAGAGAAGCTCTCTCCGTTCCTCTCCCGGTCTTTCCCCGTCTCCTCCTCTAGGCC